>MNCI01006987.1:231765-274673 GCA_015680685.1 Gnetum montanum | reverse complement strand
AGTTAGAGTTAGTTTAGTTTTCTCAACCCTTTCCCTGATAGCATAGAAGATAAACCGTGAAAATACCAAAAAAATCATATACCTCAGACTTGCTTAACCATACACCGTGACACCTACAAGCAAGCCTGGGAAGACAATGAATGATTAACCCCAAGTGTTTCTTGTGGCTTTAAGGCATTTAGTCTGCGGAGTTTGACCGGATCGCGTGTGCACGCTCGTATTCGTATGGTTGAGTGTAGGGGTACCTCGCCACTCATCACCTATTATTTGAGTGAAGCGCCACCTTAGCCTTATGATCAATACTAGCAATGGCAACAACCACAATCATGGGGGATGCCACCATCAAGATAGTAGTACCCTTACCGTTAGCTAGATTTGTATGGGTACTATGTTTAGCAACCCATTTCTCCACATGACTCTTCTAGTCATGCTTCCTTCCAACACCACTATAACCCTCCTAAGTATTCAAAAGTACCATCTCCAAGGAGGGAGTTCCCATTTCCTTATTATCCGCATCATCTTTCCACTCCTACACCTTCCTCCTTAACTCCTATACCACCTACTCCATCTATGTAGGGAGAAATACTAAGCCAGCCACAACAGAGAAATGCCACAAGGATTTTGAAGTTACATCCAACTCCTCAACTGAGTGGTTCCAACACTAAGCCTTGAAAAAGATCTTTTTTCGAACCAATAATCCTATCAAGCCCTCACAAATACCTGTGGCCACTAACCTTACTTTTCCTACCTCCTCCATAATATCCTTTAAGAACCCTTCAAACCAAACTCCTTCCAAAGTGCACATTGTAATGTTAACCCATGTAGTCACTGATTGGATTAAGGTCAACCACTTTCCCAAGAAGAGATCTAATCCTAGAAGTCCCCTTGTCTATTTGCAAATCATCAATAATGAACCTTGTAAGGCTTTTTTGATTTAGGTTCTCATATTAATTTGATCTTACAAGAAATGTACAAAGCTTGGAACCTGGCTCAACTCAAAAAGAGCAACATTCTCTTAGAGTTGGTAGATCAGTTCATCACTATCCTCTTGGGATTGGTGGAGGATATCATGTCCACTGTCTATGGATAGTTGATGAATCATCATTGGGTTGCATCAAAAAGCCTCCATTGATGTGGCCTCATTGACAAGGCCCTGTCTACATGGTGTTGCCCTGTCGACAGGGCCACATCAATGTAGCATTTGCTACGTCAATGGGGCCCCATCAACGTAGCTCTTGAATAAAGTCTCTAAATACATGTTCATCAGTCCTGTTTAGGAATGTCTTGTAATAGTTGTAGCAAAGCTCTTGCAGTTTTGTCATTTGGGAGTTAGAATATTTCTTTGAGTGCCTACAACAAAAGTCAGAAAGTGTACAGATCTTTATTCTAGCATTGTTGTACCTAAACACACCAATGTGAACAACAATAAATACGAGCCTTTTTTATTAAACCTTGTAGCACTTGGAATAGATCAATGATTCATTTATGGATTTATTATTTTCATTAATTATGCAATTAATTAAGCTAAATTATATTTCAAGTGACTAGTTGATTTATTTAAGCTAAATAGATTAAACACATAAGTACAACCACTTCGAGTGTAAACATGTATTCGCTTGGTAATCCCACTAGCATTATTGCTTGGTTCGCCTAGTAGCATAACACTTGGTAACCCCAGTAGTGGATACATGGGTTTAAGACATGTATAGAATGTGGGACCGAATGCTTATTTTAGGACTAGTTAAAGATTAGTTAATAAGTTAAATCAAATTAGTTATTAATTTACTTCATTTCTCTATTTTAAGTACCAAGAACATAAAACATAAAATAATAAAAATCATATGCCTTGATTACGCTTAACCATACCATGTGCATCACAAGTGTAATTGAGAAGACAATGAATGACTATTAGGGTACAGTTCACTTCCTAAAAGACTAGTGTGCTAGAAGACATAGAGTCTACAAAATTCAACTAGATCATGTGTGAACACTTCGTGATTCATATGGTTGGGCATAGGGGTACCTCGACCGCTCATCAATGGCTCTACCCTACTAACTTCCTAGTGATCTAAGTAGACAACTGCAAAGGAAACTTTCCCATCATTATGGGAAGATCATGGATAAGTATCATTGATGCATGGTTGGGCATAAGAGACCTCTCCTTGGAAATCTTCAAGAAGAATGAATTCAACAAGATCAAGAAGAAGCATATTCCATGCATCACATACAATGACACAGGGTGCCACTACATGTAGAAATTATGAATTTTTCAAAGAACAACACTTAAAGCATGCAAGTAGTGTACAAACATCACAAAAATCCAAAGGTGCCTATATAGAACAACCAAAAAATAGGAGGGCACCCAATGGCTAACAACTGAAGTAGAGAGTAGGTCAACATTATGTATGGAACCAACTAAGGGCCTCATGAGCTCTTATGTAGATAGCATGGATCAAATGAAGCAAATCCATCACCAAATCCCCAAAGAACAAGGTGAAATCAATTAGGGAAAGTTGAAAATCTTTGAAACATTCAAGTAGAAGTCCCTTAAGTTGAAAGCTTTACTAGCTAGGATGGAATATGCTTTTGTAACCAATGATAAGCTAATTATCATCAATACCAATCTTGCTTCCTTGCAAAAAAAAAGCAACTATTGGAAGTTAACAAATGATCAACAGCCTTTGCATGATCATATCCTAAACTCATTGGAATTGATCCAAGGATATGCCAACATAGGATCTATATCGACTCCTCCATAAAACCAAAGAAAAAGTTGTAGAGAAGATTAAATCCGAAGCCTAAATAGATTGTCAGAGAAGAAATTAAGAAAGGTTCATTTACCCCATTACAGATAGTGAGTGGGTTAGCCCACTTGGTATAGTATCAAAGAAAAGAGGCAAGTGAAGGGTTTGTATTGATTTTAGGATGTTGAACATGACAACTTACAAGGATCACTTTCAATTACCATTTTTTTGACCAAGTTTTGGATACAATAGCAAAGCATTGCTATTATAGATTGTTGAATGATTATAGTAGCTATAATCAAATTTAGATAGCACTAAAGGATCAGGCCAAAACAACGTTCATAAGTCCTTGAGGAACTTTTGCATATCATAAGATGCCCTTTGGCCTATGCAATGCTTCTACCACATTTCAATGCTTAGTCCTCAACATCTTTTAGCAGTAGATCGGTAGCGGAGTGGAAGTCTTCATGGATGACTTCTCCACTTATGGGGCTACATTTGAGCAAGCCATGGATTGTCTTGAGTAAGTGCTAAAAATGTTTGTGGAGACTAGTCTCAAGCTCAACTAGCAAAAAAGCTATTTGATGATCTAGGAAAGCATTGTACTGGGGCACCAAATTTCATAGAAAGGGATTAAGGTAGACCCTAAAAAGATAAGGGTCAACTAAGGAATAACTCGATAGCCAGAAACTATTAAAGATGTGTAATCATTCCTTGGGCATATTGGTTATCTCAGCACTTCATCAAGAACTTTTTTGAGATTGCCAAACCATTGGTAGAGCTTACAAAGAAGGATGCTCTATTTTTCTGGACCAAAGAATGTGAACATGCAATCTAGAACCTCAAGTAGAAGCTTGTAGAAACACCAGTCCTACAAGCATCTGACTAGTCCAAACCTTCCACATCATGACAGATGCATCTAACTATCCATTGGGAGTCGTGCTGACATAGTTGGATGATTAGAAACATCCCTATTACATCCACTGTGCTAATAGGAGCATTGTGGGTGCACAACTAAACTACACCACCACTAAAAAAGAACTCATGGTGGTGGTGTGTGCTTTGGAGAAATTTAGGCACTATGTGCTTAGATATAAGATGTTCATGCACACAGACCATAATTCCATCAAGTTCCTCATGAACAAGCCAATGGTGAGCCCCTATATTATATAGTGGCTAGTAATCCTACAAGAGTTTGATCTTACAATGGTAGATAGGAAGGGAACCAAGAATGTGGTAGCTGATCACTTGTCTCAATTATGATGGGACAACAAGAAGGAGGAGTGCCCACTTTTAGACCAATTTTCCTAATGAACTCCTCTTTTCTAGTGTTGTAAATGAATAAGTTCCTAAGGAGGTCTTCTAATATGACAACATCCTATCCTATCTACTAACACAAGAGGTACCACAAGAATGGGACAACAAGAAGAAACAATAGTTTCTTCACCAGGACAAATGCTTCATTGAGATCAATGATAACCTTTACAAGATTTACGTTGATTATATTGTCTGATGGCATGTCCCTAATGTGGATCAACTCAGAGTCCTCCAAGATGCATACAAGGGTCCTTGTGAGGTCCACTATGTTGGGAGGTGAACAAGCATGAAAATCATCATGGCAAGACACTACTAGCCCAAACTTTTCAAGGACACCCATCACTTTGCCTACTTCTGCATTTGCTACGAATGAGATAGGAGGATGATTGCTCAAATGGAAGGGCCAAATAGTGAATTCAATCACTGGTGTCCTTTGACCTTTGGGGAATTTATTTCATAGGTCCCATAAACACTGTGTCCAATGGGAAGGCATACATTATTGTAGTTATTAACTATTGCACCAAGTGGGTAGAAGCTACAAATGTCTCCTACTATACATCTTCTATGATGGTCCGATTTTGATGAATAGCGATATTGGGACCATGATATCGCATCCGCGATATCGGAGCCTTTCAAGCGATATCGAGACCTACCTCGTTGCCTATAAATAAGAGGCAAGCGCACTTGGTTTTGGCAATTAGTCTTAGTCCCTTATCCAAACTCTTGCCTTTTTTCCTTTCCAAAGATAGAATTATTTCTAAGTGCCCACAGTAGGAGTCATAAAGTGAATAGAGCGTTATTTGAGCATTGTGTACATGAGCACACCTTTTGTATGACAACAAAGACAAACTTTGTGATAAACCTTACAGCATTTAGAATAGATTAATTAATGTTAATTATTGTTACTTAATGCTTTTCTTAGTCAATTAATGTTCTCTCTCTCACCCTACAGCTCTCCTAAGTAAGCACACTCAGTACAACCACTTCAAGCATGCATGTAACACTTGGTAACCCAGTAACGATTAGCGTTTTGTAATCCTAGTAGTGTTGCACTGGTTTAAGATGTGTAAGGCAAGTGAGAATGGATGCTGGTGTTAGGACTAGTTAAAGCATAGTTGAGTAGTTAAATTAAATTAGTTAATAAGTTATCTCTCTCTTCCCTTTGTAGCACAAGGACATAAAAACATAAAAGCCATAAAAATCATGTACCTCAAGTTTACTTAACCATATAATCATGCTATACAAGTAAGCTTGGGAAGACAAAAATTGATCAATCCGTCCTTGTTCCACAAAGGTGCATAAGCAATTAGTCCTTGGAATTCAACCAGATCATGCGTGGATGCTTGTATTCATATGGTTGAGTGTAGGGATACCTCGCCACTCATCATTGGTGCTATTGCTGGGGACTTTGTTGGTTGTGCACTAATTAGAACTTAGAAAATGTTTCTCATTGTTGGAATGAACCCTTAGGGTTGGTTATCTTACAAGTATTAAAGAGAATAATATTGCACACTGAATAGACAATTATGTCTCCTTCTTCTTACGAGAGTGTTTCACCGCCTAGGTCCGATACAAGGAACAATCAAAGGTGTAGTACACATGATAAGCCACCAGTCCCTCAATAGTTTTGTGTGGTATACATTCATCCTGATGAGTATATACCAAACTTTACCTTTATCCTCCACTAGGATGAACAACTACATTGGCGTGATTTTGAAGGTAACATAGTGTTACCTCCCGATCACTTAATCCTGGGAATGCTCTTTTGTGATCTCACACAAATTGGTATGCAGCACTTATAGGCAGGGTACATTGTGCATGATCATGACTCGAGAGAGTATCGACCCACGAAGGCACAACGTCAAAGGGATTTACAACAATAAAGATGTCATGAATCCATGAAGAGAAAGCTGTCTCAGAATGTCCTATATGTCATAAGTGAAAATGAGGGTGGTGAA
This sequence comes from Gnetum montanum, assembly GCA_015680685.1. Taxonomy (NCBI): domain Eukaryota; kingdom Viridiplantae; phylum Streptophyta; class Gnetopsida; order Gnetales; family Gnetaceae; genus Gnetum; species Gnetum montanum. Next base: position 268,654 of record MNCI01006987.1, on the reverse strand, counting down.
CCTACCTCAGGAAGTCTCCCACACAATGATGTTCCTCCCATTAACTTTGGTCAAGGAGTTGTGTATTATAATCTTCACTCAACTATCCATAACTCGGATTCTGGTACTGACAAACAAAAAGGGTCTAAGAAAGGAACACGAACCAATGACAAAGATGGACATTCCGATCATAACTACAATCGAGGCCGTGACCACCGAAGAGAAGGAAGCAGGCACCATCATGGTGATGATCCTCCTTCTTCTTCACCTTCATCATCTCCTTCACCCTCTCCTTCAGGATCTGGATGCAACCATAAGGGAAAAGACCTTGAGGATAATAGTAAGCGGAACGAAGGTCACAAATGAAACAGTTGAGAAAGGGGATGAGGGCATTCTAGATAAACTCATCATGAAAGGAGGGAAAGTAGGAAACCACATAAGCATCATAGATGCCATAGACAGTACGATCACGATGAACCCCTACTTGCCACCCAAAGTATGCTATACATAACTGAGGCTGTTAGAGTTCCAACAAGGCATCAAAAAGATAGTAGGATCAAAATATTAGACATGAATAATATCTTATGATTTGAAGGAGGATACAACATTGATCCTCAAAATCATCTACAAGAATTTCATGATGCATGTCCCTTACAAAACATAGAAAATAAATGGCAAAAACTAAAGTTGTTCCCACAAACACTAGTTAAAGAAGTGGAGAGCTGGTACCGGTCCTTAGAACTGGAATCCATTCGTAGGTGGAGTACCATGTTATAATTGTTCAACAAAAAGTACCAAACATACTCCAGAGTATCCAACCTACGAAAGAAAATCCAAGGATGGAAACAAGGAGGACATGAACCCTTGGATGCTACCATGGGCTGATATTATGCATTGTTACATCATTGCCCAAGCCATGGTTACTCGCAGAGGGATCAACTATGGCATCTAGTAGATGGGCTTAGGCATGAAACGTGAAGAACCCTTGGGACTTATGCCTAAGAAAGACTATCCAAGCTTAGGGCCCATCAAGTACAGAGATTATTAGAGCAAGTTACTAAAGAGGAAGGTGAGCTAAGGAAAAGAGAGAGTGCGGAGGAATATAACAGAGATCCTTTCCTTTGAAAGAAGGGAGTAAGATTTTGTAAGGATGAAGAAGAGTCACCACTCAAAGAGATGGTGAATCAGAAAAATTTGCCTATTCAAAAGTTGGCATCAAAAGTATCAGCAAAGGTAGGCCAAATGTGGGACTCCCTAGATAATAGATTTCAAACCATTCTCAAAATAGTAGAGTCTAGAGAGTAAGGTAGTGATTGCGAAAAGAGAAAAAAGAGAGAAGATAAACATGCATGTAACAAAGGTAAGGGCAAAGTTTCCATCATCGAAGAGGTTGTGGATTCAGATATAGACAATGATAGTGGATTCGAGAGATGCCAATATGACCATCCTAAGGGATGTTGCCCTGTAATCTGACATTTGCAAGAGTCTGGGGTGTATGAACTCAACCCATGATTAAATAGAAGGTAAACACCCTGAAGGTTACCTTATCCTCAAGGTAACCCAAGATAGTTCTAGCAACCCTTAACGTATTATCCAAGTGGAACTCCACCACAACCAACTAAGTAGTATCAATAATGGTAACAACCACAATCATGGGGAATGCCACCACCACGACAATAGTATCCTTACCGTCAACCTGACCCATATGGATATTATGTGCAGTAGTCAATCTCTCCACATGACTCTACTAGTCACGTCACTCCTCAACCTCACTACCAAGCCCATGAGTATTATAGGACTCTTTCTCCTAGGGGTGATATATCACAAACATACTATCCTTCTCATCTAGTTGCATCTCTTCCACCCATATCTCCATTACCACCTACTCCAGCTATGTAGGGTGAGCTCCCTACCCAGTCGCAGCAACATAATGCTACGACGGTTGTTAACTCTCAATCTACTATTGGTCCTGACAACCGCATAAAGAAAAGACCTTTCTTTAGAATCAATAGTCCAACTAAGTCCTTGCAACCACAAGTAGCTAATCCCTTAGATGCCTCATTACCAACCAAAACTTCGGAACTCCCTTCAGACCAAACACTATGCCCAACGCATATAATCATGTTAACTCATGCCATTACCAATTGGATAAAAGCTAGGCATCTTCCTAGGAAATTCTCTAATCCTAGGAGTCCTCTTATATATCTACAAATCGCTAGGAATGAGCTGTGCAAAGGTCTTTTGCATTTAGGTTCTGGTGTCAACTTAATCTCTCAAGAAATGTACAAAGCCTAGAACTTGCCTTCACTAAAAAAGAGTAACATTCGTTTAGGGCCGGCCAACCAATCCATCACTGTCACCACTATTTGTGGATGGTTGTATCCAGCCAATTACCTAGTGATTTAGGTTAACAATGGTAAGGGGGACTTCCCAATCATAATGGGAAGAGCATGGCTAAGCATAATTGACGTGCGCCTAGGAATCCACGATCTTTCCCTGGAAATATCAAAGGAAAATATGTTTGGAAAGATCAAGAAGAAGAAAGTTCCATGCATCGCATACAATGACACAGGGTGTAATTGCGTGTAGAATTCATGGTTTGTACAATGTTTAACATTTTCTACATGCAATTAGTGTGCACAAGTAACTAATATACAAAGGTGCCTATATGCAGTAGCCATAAGACAAGAAGACACCCAGTGGCTAATAGCTGATCAAGAGAGTAGTTCAACTATATGCATGGAACCAACTGAGGGTTTGACTTATGCTTACATCGATAGCATAGACACATTAGAGTAAGTCCATCGCCAACTTCCAAGTCTTGACATTGAAAATATCAACTAGGGGAAGTTGGAAATGTATGATAAGTTTAAGCAAGAGCCCCTTGAGTTAAAACCATTGCCCACCAGTATGGAATACACACTTCTCAAGAATGGAAAATCGGTAATTATTAACAATAAGCTCACTCCTCAACAAAAATAGAGACTACTAAAGGTAATAAATAAATGGTCGAAAGCCTTTTCTTGGTCATATATCAAATTAACAGGAATAGATCCTAAGATATACCAACATAGAATTTACACCGACCCCTCCATGAAGCCTCGAAGACAACTATATAGGTGACTTAACCCAAAGCTTAAGCAAGTGGTTAAGAAAGAAATCAAACAGCTTCTAAAAGCTAGGTTCATATACCCCATTTCTGATAGCGAATGGGTTAGTCCCTTAGTTATTGTGTCCAAAAAGGGAGGTAAATGGAGGATGTGCATAGATTTAAGGCTATTGAATATGGCAGCATTCAAAGACCACTTTCCATTGCCATTCGTTGACCAAGGCTTAGACACCATTGCAGGGCATCGCTACTATAGTTTTCTAGATGGGTACAGTGGGTATAACCAAATACAAATAGCCCCAGAAGACCAAGCTAAGACTATGTTCACTAGTCCTTGGGGAACATTTGCATAAAAATAGATGTTGTTTGGCTTGTGCAATGCTCCTGCAATGTTTCAACAATTAGTTCTAAGCATATTCCAGTAGTAGATAGGAAACGGTATCAAGGTCTTCATGGACAACTATTCCACCTATGGAGCAAACTTTGATTAAGCATTGGACCGGTTAGAGCAAGTACAAAAACAATGTGTAGAAACCAACTTAAGGCTCAACTAGCAAAAAAGCCATTTAATGGTCCAAGAAGGCAATGTACTAGGGCATAAGATATTACAAATAGGGATAGAGCTAGACCCTGAAAAGATTAAAGTTATCCAAGGAATTACTCGATAACCTAAAATCATAAAATATATTTGGTCATTTCCTGGACACACTAGCTATAAGAGACTCTTTATTGAGAACTTTTCAAAGGTTGCAAAACCATTTGTTGAACTAACGAAAAAGGACATACCTTTCGAATGGACTAGGGAATGTGAATTAGCTTTCCAAACTTTAAAATAGAAGCTCATGGAAACACCCATTCTACAATCTCTTGACTCATCTAGATCATTCCATATAATGACTAACGTGTCCAACTATGCTTTAGGAGCCATACTTACATAGTTAGATGGCCAAAAATGTCCTTATTACATCCACTGTGCAAGTAGAAGTATTGCTGGTGCACAACTTAACTACACTACAATAGAGAAATACTTAGTGGCTGTAGTGTTTGCATTCGAAAAATTTAGGCACTATGTATTGGGTTATAAGGTATTTGTACATACGGATCATAGTGCAATATGGTTCCTAATGAATAAACCAACAGTGAGCCCTCGCATTATACGATGACTTGTAATCTTATAGGAGTTCGATCTTACAATGATTGATCATAAAGGCACTAAGAACGTAGTTGCTAATCATTTATCTCGGTTGTGATGGGGCAAAAAAGAGGATGAGTATTCCATTTCTGATCATTTCCCTGATGAACTCCTCTTTGTAGGTGTAATAACTAATCAATTGACCATGGAGACAAACTGGTATAGTAGTATTCTCATCTATCTCCTTACACAACAAACACCACAAGAGTTAGATGTTAAAAAGAAATAATAGTTTCTTCACCGAGCCAAGTATTTTATGGAAATCAATGAGCAACTTTATAAAGTATGTCTTGATGGCTTGGTTCGATGGTGCATTCCTGATATAAATTAACTACGAGTTCTTCAAGATGCTCATGAGGGTCCTTGTGGGGATCATTATCCAGGAGATAAACAACCATTAAAATTCTACTTGTAGGATATTATTGGCCTACATTATTTTGGGATGCCATTATTTTTTCCAATCTTGTGAGCACTATCAACGTGATGGGGGAATAACTCCAAGAATGGAGGGTCCGCAACAATGGATTCAACCTTTAGAACCCTTCGACATATAGGGAATTGATTTTATGGGGCCTATTACACCAATGTCCAATGAAAATGCTTACATCATTGTTGTTGTTGACTACTTTACAAAATGGGTAGAAGTAGCCACTATTAAGGATTATACATCATCTATAGCTACACGATTTGTTCAACAACAAATCGTAAATAGGTTTGGTGTGCCTCATGCACTTATTTTGGATAATGGTACATACTTCACAAGTGCAAATTTTTGAAAACTAATGCAATGCTTACAGGTCGAGCATAAATTGACTACACCATATCACCCCCAAGCAAACGATCAAGCTGAAGTCACCAATAGGGAGATTATGAAAATATTGACACAAACTATTAGCAAGTATAGGTGAGATTGGAGTACCAAACTAAACAATACTCTTTGGGCATATCGCTCAGGCTACTCTCCCTATGAGTTAGTGTACGAGAAACTTCCAACACTTCCCATTCAAGCAGAACTTCATACACTATCTATGGTGTGTGATGTCAACCTTGACCTTGATCTAGCACAAAAAGAATAGTTAATGGCCCTTAACTTGCTAGATGAGAACTAATTAGCCACCCTGTCATCTAATGAATTACAAAAGGCCTTCAATAAACAACATCATGACCTAAGGATTAGAAAAGTTAAATATCAACCAAGAGATAAGGTTCTCTATTGGAATCCCATAGATGTGCCACAACGAACCAATTTTTAAATGTTGTCGGAAGGACCTTATGTTATTCATACAACTTTTCCTTCAAGGGCCATGATGATTTAGAAACCTAAGAGCCCAGACAAGAAACTATTGGTCAACGTCCAACAAACCAAACCTTTCCATGAGCCTAGGATAGCTAGTACCAATGCTACCTTTGTTGGTGGACAACCTTGCTCCCTATTTCGGATTGCCTCCTACCACCTCAGTCATGGGGGAGACAGCCACCAATGCTAACCATTCAAAGCCCTCAGTTCCTTTTGTATTTTTGTTTTACACATTTTTGTTTTGCACATTTTTCAAATTTACTTATTTTTTTTGTTACACCATCGTTCAAAATTTTACTATTTCTTTGTTTCATTTACTTTTATTCGTCTTACAATAAGTGCTCATGATGGTGGATTGTATTATAATAATGTTGGTTGTTAATGTTTGGTTTTTGCTTTTGATTTTCAATATTGATACTAAGATATGATTCTTTTGATAAAACAGGCAATGAGTCCACACCGTCCATTCATCCATTCAACTCTGTGGTCTCCTTGGCTTGGAACTGTACTATCCCTTTTCCTAAACAAACTTGTTAATGAATTGATGGCTTCATATTCTTCAAACCAAAGAAGGACTCAATGGTTGAAAAGGGTGTGACTTCAAGGGGATTCGACACACTTGTGCTAGCTATTCTCCTGGGTACTTGGATGCTTTTCATGGGTTTTTCACCATTCCACTGATGACCAAACATCAGGAATTCGAATGAATCAAATAAGTCTTTGCATGGTGTGGTTATCACACAAAAAAAATGTGGAAATTCAAAGCACAACCCTTATACATAATAAATAAATATGGTGCTACAAGCATTGGTTATGGAACTAGAAAGACATGTTACCCATGCCTGAAGGTTCCCTCTAACTAAGGCCCTTTCTTGCTTTCTGCTTCTCCATCTCGCTCTCCTTGGAATGGTGATGACTCTTTGGGGAAGCATTGTGGTTGCTTCAAGAGGATGGTTTGGTCAAGTGTATTGATACAAGGTCATTGGATGTAGTTGGTTTGAGTCCATATTTGGAATGAGTTCTACTTAGTCACCTTAACCATAAAATACACAAGGGACTTTACACAACCTTGCTCTTGGGATTCCATTCCATCTTCTCCTCTCCATCTTTCTTCCCATTTTCCACCTCATTACCGATTTTATGATTAGTCTATATTTTGGTTGATGTATTGTTTTTCCTTGATAAATTCTTGTAGGTAAGCTTTTAACCCTTGTTCCATGTGTCATTCCTAGAGCCTATGGACTCTTTTGTTTGTGGGTTTGTCAAGGCATAAAAGGCATGAGCCTGCTTTGGGGAGGACCCACTGACATTCCTTTATGGTGCAATTGTTAAATTCTTTTCCTTAAACATTTCTTGCCATTAGCAATTTCTGATTTCATCCCCATCCATGACATCCATTTTATTGGCGTCACCATTATTAGTTTTCCCATATTTCTTGTTCCTTCTATTTTTTCCATCTTATTGCTACCGAAGGTTCACTCTTAGTCATGGGGGCCCTATCACAAATTTTTTCATTATACTACTTGTTTCACCCCTACACCTTAGGTAGTCACCAGTAATAAACCTCTAACCCAGTATCTTCCATAACCACAACTCAGCCAATGTGCTTTATGTCGAGGCAAGGTATCAACTACATGATGGCTTATCTATCCTTGCTAATTTGTGATTGTGTTGTGCATGCAAATAATGATCATACGAACAATGGACTGGGCTACAAACAAGCACTCATGATCGACTAGAGCTGGAGCATTTACAAAAGGAACAAGTTTGGTTGTAGGGCTATGGATAAACAGCGGAAGGTGCAATCTCAACATCGGCAACAACGCACCTCATTTTCTTTTCTCTCTCTTCAAGCTATCAAATAAGAGTCTGGCTGTCATTTATGTACAATGTTCACCACAATGGGCATGAACACAAATGTTGTAATATGCTTTTAGATCCATTCACCAGGCACTTAGAGTTTGTCATCCCATTTCACCATCAGTGTCATTCAGCCAATAATCCCATACCTTCCCAATATTTTGTAAGGAACTCAAGGATAAGTTTTCATTTAGTCGTTGGGGTATGATGAACCGCAATATTAGGTCCATGATATCAGAGCCTTCTAAGCGATATCAAGCATCTGATATCGGGACCTGCCTCATTGCCTATAAATAAGAGGTGGGCACAATTGGTTTTGGCAATTAGTCTTAGTCCCTAACCCAAACTCTTGCCTTTTTACCTTTCCAGAGATAGAATTATTTCTAAGTGCCCGCAGTAGGAGTCATAAAGTGAACGGATCGTTATTCGAGCGTTGTATACCTGAGCACACCTTGTGTATGGTAATAAAGATGAACTTAACCTAATAGATTAATTAATGTTAATTATTGTTACTTAATTCTTTCCTTAGTTAATTAATGTTCTCTCTCTCACCCTACAACTCTCCTAAGTAAGCACACTCAATATGACCATTTCAAGCATACATGTAACACTTGGTAACCCAGTAACAATTAGCGTTTGGTAATACGAGTAGTGTTGCACTTGTTCAATATGTGTACAGCAAGTAAGAATGGATGCTGGTGTTAGAACTAGTTAAAGCATAGTTGAGTAGTTAAATTAAATTAGTTACTTAGTTATCTCTCTCCTTCCTTTATAGCACCAAGACATAAAAACATAAAATCCATAAAAATAATGTACCTCAAGTTTACTTAACCATACAATCGTGCTATACAAGTAAGCTTGGGAAGATAACGATTGATCAACCCATCCTTGTTCCACAAAGGCGCATAAGCACTTAGTCCTTGCAATTCGACCAGATCGTGCATGGACACTCGTATTCGTATGGTTAAGCGTAGGGATACCTCACGGCTCATAAAATTTGTATAACAATATATTGTCAATAGGTTTGGTTTGTCATGTGCACTTATTTCTAATAATGGGACTCATTTTATAGACACTATCTTTCAGAAGCTCATGCAACACCTGGGGGTTGATCATAAATTGACAACCCCATACCATTCCCAAGCTAACAATCAAGCTAAAGACACAAATAGGAAAATAATTAGAATACTAATGTGAACTTAATGAATGATTAAGGTACCCCTACACCCAACCATACAAATCACAAAGTGTTCATGTACGATCCAGTCGAATTTCGTGAACTCTATAGTTTCCAATGCACCAGTCCTCTAGGAAGTGAACCTTATCCTAATGGTCATTCATTGTCTTCCCAATTACACTTGTGATGCACATGATATGGTTAAGTGTAATTAAGTCATATGATTTTTATTATTTCGTATTTTATGTTATTTGGTGCTTAAAGCACAGAGATGAAGTAATTTAACAACTATTTTAATTTAACTAAGTAACTAATCTCCAACTAGTCCTAACATAAGCATCCAGCCCCACTTTCCATACACGTCCTGAACCCACATACCCACTATTAGGTTACCAAGCACTACACTAGTAGGCACACTAAGTAATAACGCTATTAGGATTACTAAGCAAATATGTGTTTACGTTCGAAGCAGTCGTACTTATGTGTTTAATCTATTTACCTTAATTACTTAACTAATTACTCGAAGTCTAATTTAGCTTAATTAATAGCATAATTGATGAAAAAAATAAATGCATAAATAAATCATTAATCTATTCTAAGTGCTGCAAGGTTTGATTAGAAGGCTCATCTTTATTGTCATGCACACTAGTGTGGTTCAAGTACAACAGTGCTCCAATAAAGATCTGTACACTTTCTGTCTCCTGATGCAAGCACTTAGAGAAATATTCTAACTTTCAAATGGACAAACTGCAAGAGCTATGCTACTATTATGACTTGATATATCTATAAACAAAACTATGAGCTTGTATTTATAGTTTTTGCTATAGGACTACATCAACGGGGCCTTGTAGACATAGCAAATGCTATGTTGACGTGGTCCCATTAACAAGGAAACACCGTGTAAATGGGACCCCATCGACTGGGGCTCGTTGATGAGGACATGTTGATAGGGGCCCATTAATGAGGTTGCATCAACAAGGGCCCATCAACATGATACTTTAATGCTCATCATACCCCCAAAACTGAATGAAAACTCATCCTCGAGTTCCCTTACAAAATTGGGAAGGTATGGGATTATTGACTAACGTTTAACAAAACAAACTGACTTGACAAAACTAAGTGCCCAAGTATACAAATCAACAAATTTACAAAAATTTCGGTGTTTATGACATAAAATTGGACACAATGAAATGACTACATAAAACTAGATAACACATCCTCTAATGGCATGAAGATGGTGGAGAAGATCGGACAGTCCCAGGTGGTGGAGGCTCCTAAGATTCTAAAGGACCTTCCCTGACTATAGGCATGTGTGGTAGCTAAGGTAGCTATGGATATCCTACTACAGCTACAACCTCTAGTGGAAGGCAAAAGGCATCTAGTAATGCCTTCATATTCTCCTCCTTACTTTGGGAATCATTCATAGTCCACACGACATCATCAATGTGGGTTGGAATGGCAACATCCCACGAATAGTGCATTACTAGGAACATCTCCTTCACGTTGATAAACCAAGTAGTGAACTATTTGCATTCAATATTGAATGCCCTGTCTACGTTCTATAACTCTTGATAGTCATTCATCCTCTTGGCTAGGTTCTCAACAATTAATCATTAATCAGTGAATCATGCCTTGAGAAGTTTGAGTTCAATGTTTACTACTACAAGTTTTTTCTTAGGGTCTTTGTGATGCTTGAACTCGACCTCGTATAATAAGTATGAGCTGGCCACCTATTTCTTGAGTTCTAATCATGGCCATCCGACAATTAACATGGTCAAATTCTCATTGCAAAGATTGGTGGCCATGTATTCCATCATCTCCTCAATTTGCAACTCCTTCATGTAAATTTTTGCTTTGTTGTAGGCATATATCCCATAAAAAATGGGTTGCCACAATTCCTTTCCTTACTAGAGTTGTTTGAGGGTTTCATTCACTTTTGCCTTCGTCAACTGGATGTGTTTTTCATTTACTTCCTTTTGTAGATCGACTTGTTCTCTATAATGGTCCTTAACTCTCTCAAATTTGAGAGCCTTCGATTTCTAGGCAGCTACCTCAATTGCAATTTTTTGTGAAGGGCACAAACATCCTCCATGGAGAGATTTCTATTTTCTACTACCAATCTCCTTGATTCTATGTTTTCTCTAGCTAATTACTCCTACTATTAATGGATAAAGTCTGCTAATTATTGTTTGTGTGCATTAACATTCTACAGGCAATGGTTCTTTGCAGTCAACTATATATTCTCCTAGCAAGTCTGATCTAAGGCCTTCTGAATCTTATGTTGTGTGGCCTCTACCAAGGGTCAGTAAAACAATACCATCTATAACTTCATCTCTTGTCAATGTTGGGTTGAGAAATATGGGGTCAGCAATCTAGGGTCTTAATTTAGCAACTTCAATAGCCAAGCATTCATTCAGTTCCTTGGCTATTTTGAGTTACCCCTCCAAGATGATCTTCTTGCCTCTTACCTCAAGCAACTCTAATTGGGTTGCAGTAATATTGTTTGAAAGGTTAAATACATTCGAAAATAATTTCCTGGTTCCCACCAATTGATCCAATAGTTCTTCATGTTGCGTTGCATTTATTCTACTGCTTGTGATTCTTATAGACCTCTACACATCCTTAACTACAGTGATGTCTGGTATTGATGCCATGAGTGCATTAAGAATTTTCATAATCTAGTCAACAATCACGTCTGCTGCAATCTACTGCCCTTAGTGCTACATCACCAATACTGTTGCCCCCTCAACCTCCTCCAAGAACACCAAGAAGCTTGTAGTGTTTTCAAAGATTTCTGGGAGTAATTGTTATTTTGTAAGAGATACTATGGTCTCTCTCATGCTCAAATTCTACCTTGTGGGCAACTATGTTCTTTGGGCTAAGAAAATATATCCACCTCCACCCATCAAGCTAATTTTTTGGGCCACCTCATTGAGGTGATTCATTGCTAATCTATACATGGATGGATCCCCACCACTTGTGTCTACTTGTTGCTCTTATTTACTCAAGAGCCATTCTTGGTATTTGCACAACCGTTGAGCTATTGCAATGATGTCTATCACAGTTGTTTAAGTGGTAGGTGGAGGTGGTGGTTGCTAATCCTCTTCTTTGATAGTTGTTTCAGGCATCTTGTCTTTCATCATTTTCACCTAGTTGGTAACTAGAACATGCCTGAAAACATCATTTGTGTAGCAAACTATTACTCTTCTCTAAAAGATTTTTCTGATGAGGCATGGAAAGGGAAGTGTCTTCCTTCCATATTCATTTTCTTTAAACCACTTCTCCATCTCTAGATAGATTAGCTATAGAAGGTTGATGGGGAATCTCCAACTCATAGTGGTGCATGCTTAGGGAAAGAAGATGGTGATTTTTCTTAGCCTCACTATGGGATTTAGGTGAAAGGCCATAATCTTGTAGTAGATTCTCTTTGCTAGTGTGAGCACACCAAAATCCTTGCAGCTAACACCATAGCATCATTGCACCCATTCTTTCTTGATGCTAGGATTTCCCTATAGTAGGATCTCAGCAAGACTTGCCATTGTCTTTGGCAACTTGAGCACTTCAGCAATTACCTACACCAAGTAGGACATTGAGATCTCCTTGAATTTCATTGTTGATCTAAGCTACCTATTATTCTAGAACAATAATGTCTCTCCCATGTATCACTCCCCAATGGAAGTGATGATTAGCCACATGGAAGAGATCTTTAGTTGGTCCTACACTTATTTTGGTGCTTACTCTAGGAAAGGGCCAAAGTTTAACTCCTAGAGCATGGTTTTTTTGACCTCTCTTGATCTAATTTGATTCAAGAAAGCTTTTGGAAAGGTCACCTTGAGATTATCTACTTGTGTTGATGCATCATCCCAATGAAAGTGTTCTACTGCTGGTATTGATTTTGGAATCTCTCAAATAGATTCCACCTCGGCCTCTTCCCTAAGAGGATGTATGGCATGGGTTGCAAATAGTTCTTCTTTGGCATGTTCATGGCCCCTTCCCATTCTAGGTCATTTCTCCCTTGGTTGAGATGATCCTGCTTCCTGTGTGTGCTTTCCTTTTGGTGCCATGTGTGGTCACAACACATCCATGGATTAGTAGATATAATGTGTAATTTTAAAGTTTTGAATACCTTCTCTTTTTAGTTAGTTACACTTTCTCTAAGGTTGGACCATGGAAAATTGATTATTTTATTAATTATTTATTGTAAATGTCACCAAAGCTTGTTGGAAAGGTTTAACTCTTGTAATTTGGTGTTTAATAGTTAATTTCTTAGTTAAACCTTTGTGGGAGTCAGAAAAAATGGCAAAAAATTTTCTATTAATAATAGCACATTTGTGGTCTCCACAACGAAGAGCTTACCTTCAGTAGCTACAAGGTTGAAGAACAGAGTGATTTGAATAAATGGTTTAGGAAGTTATGGGCTCTAGAAGGTTTTGGGCTCTAAAAATATGAAAAACTCCCTTGGCATTTGTGAAAAAATGTAAAATTTTCCAAGTGAAATTGTGCATATATATAGAGTTTTTCCCTTACATTGATGGGGCCCTATATACAAGGCCTTATATATAGGTTTTCTCTATTGATAGGGCCCCATATATGGAGCCCATAAGAAAAATTTTAAAACTTGAATGTTTTAAAAAATACAAGGAATTTTTCAATGAAATTGGGATCCATGGAGTTCCAAAAAAGCCAAGAATATGAGGAAATCATTGAAAAGGGTCTTTGCAAGGTTAAAAATTGAAAAATTTGATAGAGAATGTGTTTAATGAACAAAATATGTAAAGGAGCACATGGTATGATGCAAAATATGGGTGTACCAAAGATTCTAATTACAAGAATGCTTAAGGATAAGGTGCTTAATGAACCCAACCAAGGGATATGTAAGTGGGTCCTTCCCATAGTAGGCACATGCCTTGTTTGCCCTTACATAACCTCAACCTAAGGAGTCCATGGGCCCCATAGGTGATTAATGGTCAATAGAAGTTAAGGATCAAAACTTAAAAGGTTTTACCTAAGAATTCAAGTACGTCAGACCAAGACATGGAATCAAGGACATGGACTTCAACAGTGAGGTAAGTTACGGTTAGCAAAGATAGATGATGGAGAAGATGGAATGGAATTCCAAATTAAGATCATAAGAAGGCCCTTGTGGAGTTTGTGTTTAAAATGACCTGAGAAGATCCATCCTTAGTCTAGACCAAAACCAACCTCTTTCAATGACTTCACATTATCACTCCAAGATCGATCCATCCCCTCGAGACACAAGATTTCTCTCACAAAACAACCACCATTCCATAAAGAGAAGAAAAGAGAAGTAGGGAGTAAGAGAGGGCCTTAGTTAGAGGAGACCTTTAGGCATGGGTAACATGCCTTTCTAGTCCCATAACTAGTGCTTGTAGCCTGTTTATTTTTCTAAGAGATGTGCTTTGAATTCCCATCATGTTTTTTTTTCTTTTTGGATGGGAACCATACCATGCAAAGATGTTATTTGACTTCCTTTTATTGGTGGATAAGGAAAGGTAAGAAATCTAGGAAAACACTTGAGCACCTGAGTAAGTAGAAGAGTACAAAGAGTATTGAGTCCCCTTGAAGTCACACCCTGTACAAACCTTTAAATCCTTTCAAATTTTAGAAACTACTAAGGTCATAAATGTATTAAAAGTATATTTAATGAAAGGAACCTCAAACTCACAAAATAAGGAAAACCATAGAATTTGTGAATGGGTGGATGTTGTGGACTCATTGCCTATTCCATGAAAAAGAAACCATGACTGAGCCATTGGTACAAGAATTCAAAAATAGAAATCATACATTAGCAAATGAAACATTAAGCACAAACCACCATTAGTAATAGCTGCAACACCACTGTGTCCTGTTGGCACAAAGCATGTTTATTAGCAGAAATTTGAAAATCAAAACAAAGTAAAATAAATAAGAAAGTGTAAAATATCCAATAAAGATTCAAATGTACTAACGATGGTGTAAAATAAAAAATGGTGTAAAAATATAAGAAATTTTGAAAATCAAAAAGGTGTAAAATAAATAACTTGTAAAATCAAAAATGTGGAAAACAAAAAATAGAAAAAATTGAGGATCCATATGGATGATTAGCATAGATGGCCATCTCTCCCATGACTAATTTGGAAGGAGGAGATTTGAAAAATTGATCATGGTTGTCCATCCGTTGAGGTATTTGTTGCACTAGCTTACTTGGGCTCATGGAAAAGCTTTAATTGTTGGATGTTGACTAGCTGCTTTTTATTTAGGCTCTCAGGTTTATATATGATCATGGCCCTAGAAGGAAAGGTTTCATCAATTATATAAGGTCCCTCCGACAATGTTTGAAACTTTTTTTTCTAGGGTATGCGTGTGGGATTCTAGTAGAGAACCTTATCCCCTAGTTGTAATTTCACTTTCTATATTCTAAGGTCATGTCATTGTCTATTGAATGCCTAGTGCACTTCATTCAAAGATAGGACCACTAATTAGCTTTTGTCTAGTATGTTGAGGTTGATCAGTCGTTCTTTTTGTGCTAAACTTAGGTCAAGGTTCAATTTATAAGCTGTTGAGAGTGTACGAAGCTTAGATTGAATCAGGAGCATTGGAAGTTTTCTGTACAGTAACTCATAGGGAGAGTAGCCAATAGGGAGTTTCTATGTTAAGTGATAGGCCCAAAGGGCATCGTTGAGTTTTATGCTCTAATCTCTCCTATATTTGCTAATAATTCTTGTTAGAATTTTTTTCATTTCCCTGTTAGTTACCTCTACTTGATTGTTGCCTTGGGGATGATAGGGTGTGGTTAATTTATGTTCAACCCCCAAGTGTTGCTTCAACTTTTGAAAAGTGGCACCTATAAAATGAGTTCCATTATTATAAATCAATGCATATGACACCCCAAACCTATTTATAACATTTTTTTGAATAAATCAAGCAACAGTGGATGATGTACAGTCAATGATAGCTACTGCGTCTACCCATTTGGTGTAGTAGTTGACTACTATGATAATATATGCCTTTCCATTGGACATGGGTATGATGGAACCCATGAAGTCTATGCCTCATATATCAAAGGGCTTTAGTGGTTGAATCCACTATTGAGGATCCTCCATTCATGCGATCATCCAACCATCTCGTTGACAACATTCACAAGATTGGACAAATTGGTGGGCATCATTGAAGATTGTAGGCCAATAGTATCCTACCATCAGGATCTTTATGGTTGTGAACCTCTCTGCATAGTGGCCTCTGTAAGGGCCTTCATTTGCATCCTAGAGAATGCACAATTAATTCACATTAGGGATACACCAATGAACCAAGCCATCAACACACACCTTGCAAAAGTATTTATTAATTTCCATGAAGTATTTTTCCCAAGGAAGAAACTATTATTTCTTCCTAAAGTCCAAATCTTATGGCATCTCTTGAGTGAGAAAGTAACTGAGGATGTCATCATATAATTTTGATTTAGCGGGCATTTGGTCATTTATTGCTCTTGTAAAGAGGAGTTTGTCAAGAAACTGAGTAAAGAGTAGACTCGTCTCCTCTTTATTATTCCATCTTAACTAAGAGAGATGGTTAGCAACCACATTCTTTTTCCCTTTCTGATCTACCATTGTGAGATCAAATTCCTATAAGATCATCAGCCACTGTATGATACGAGGGCTCAACATTGGCTTATTCATTAAAAAGAAAATGGCACTATGATCCGTGTGCACAAACACTTTGTAGCCAAGCACATGGTGCTTGAACTTTTCAAGAGTGTACACCACTGCCATTAGTTCTTTCTTAGTTGTGATGTAATTCCACTATGCACTCACAACACTTCGACTCACATAATGGATGTAATATGGACATTTCTTATTGTCCAACTATGTAAGCATGGCTCCCAAGGCATAATTAAATGCATCTGTCATTATATAAAATGGCCTAGACTAGTCTAGTGCCCATAGAATTGGAGTTTCTATGAGTTTTTCTTTTAATAGTTGGAATGCATATTTGCACTCCTTAGTCCAAATGAATGGAGCATCTTTCTTTGTAAGCTCAACCAACAGCTTTGCAATCTTAGAGAAACTCTCTATGAACCACCAATAGTAACCAATATGTCCAAGAAATGATCGAACATCTTCGACTATCTCTGGTTAGCGTGTGATTCCTTGGATGACCCATATATTTTCCAAGTCTACCTCAATCCCTTTTTGTGAAATTTGGTAACCTAATACTATGCCCTGTTGGATCATTAAGTGGCTTTTCTACTAATTAAGCCTAAGGTTTGTTTCAACACATCTTTTCAGTACTTGCTCAAAGCAATCCCGAGCTTGCTTAAATGTAGACCCATAGGTAGAAAAGTCATCCATAAAGACTTCTATCCCACTACCAATTTACTATTGAAAAATCCTAAGGACCAGGCATTGAAATGTTGCAAGGGCAATACACAAATTGAACAACAACTTGTAATATGCGAAAGTCCCCTAGGGACTCATGAATGTTGTCTTGGACTAATCTTCTAGTGCAATTTGGATTTGGTTATAGCCACAATAACCATCCAAGAAGCTATAATAGCAATGCCCTGATATGGTGTCCAACACTTGGTCCACAAATGGCAATGGAAAATGATCTTTAAATGTTGTCATATTCAACAACCTAAAGTTGATGCAGATCCACCACTTACCACCTTTCTTTGGCATAATTACAAGTGAGCTAACCCACTCACTATCCACAATGGGATAGATGAACCCTACCTTGAGGAGTTGTTCTATTTTCTCTTTGATGATCTACTTTAAATTAGGGTTCAGCCATCTTTGTGGCTGCTTTCTTGACTTCATGGATGGGTTGGTGTAAATGCGATGCTAGCATATCCTTGAATCAATCCCAGTCAGCTCAGGATATGACCAAGTAAAGGTTGTTGGCCATTTGTTGACTACCTTCAACAACTTGTCTTTTTGTTTAGGAGCAAGATTCACATTGATGATAATTGACTTGCCATTGTTTAAAACTACATACTCCATACTGCCTAGTAGAGTTTTTAACTCTAGGGGCTCTTGCTTGAAATTATCAAGGATTTCCAACTCTTCCCAACAGGCATGATCATCTTCATCATTAGAGAGTTGGATAAACTTACTCAAGTCCATTCTTGCTTTCAACATAGGAACTCAATAAGTTCCATGCATAGTGTGCCACTATTAGAATCAACTGTCAACCATTGGATGCCCTCCTATTTTATGGATGCTATGTATAGGCACCTTTGGATATCTGCTTCATGTGCACACTAATTGCATGCTTTAAGGAATGTATGTTTAATGGACCATATTTTCTGCATGCAATTGCACCTATTATCATTGTACATAATGCATGGAACACATTTCTTCTCTATTTGTACAAATTGATTCTCCTTGGAGATTTCCAAAGAGAGGTCCCTTATGCCCATTCGTGCATCGACTATGCTTAACCAAGCCCTTCCCATAATGATGGGGAAGTCGCCTTTGCAATTTTCTACCTTGATCATGAGAAAATTGGTAGGATAGGACCACCCACAAGCTATGATCATAATTTCCTCCACTAATCCCAAAGGGATAGTGATTGATTGGTTTGCCAATTCCAAACTAATGTTGCTATGCTTGAGAGGTGGTAGGTTCCAAGCCTTATACATGTCACGGGAGATGAGATTTACATCAGAACTAGAATGAAAAAGAGCCTTACATGGCTCATGTCCAGTGATCTATAGGTAAATAAGAGTACTTATTGGGTTAGATCTCTTCATGAGAAGGTTACCAGCCTTGATCCAATTAGAAACAACATGAGTTAACATCATAGTGCAAATCTAAGGCAATGTTTCGTTTGAAGCACTCTCAAATGTGTTTAATGCAGAGGATGATGGTGTTAGAGATATAGGACAACCAACCACATTAGATTGTGAGGGATTGGGGGACTATTGGATCAAAAAAATGGTTGTTTCCTAGAGTGATTGTTCAAACCACTCAGCTGGAAGGCCAATTGTAAATGTATAGCCCTCGTAGCATTTTGTTACTGCGATAATGGGGGAATTTCACCCTACATTGATGAAGCAAGAGGTAGGGATGGGTGCATATGAATGCGGAGGGTGGTATGGATATGGGTTCTCCCCTTAAGTAGATGATGAATGAGTTTGATGGAACTCTGGAGGGTAATAGTGATGCTAGAAAGAGATGTGGCTTGCAAAGCTTTGTGGAGAAATAGGTTGTTGAACATAGAACCCATATGAATTCGATTATCTATAAATGTACTGGTGTCTTGGCGATGGCATTCTCCACGACTATGATTGCTGCCACTATTGGTATTGCTCATACAGTTGTGGTGGAGCTCTACTTGGATAGTAAGCTTATTGTTGCTAGTGGAACTATCTTGGATTGCCTTGCGAATAAGGTATTCGTTTGGGTGCTTTTCTCCTTGTTAGTCGAGGATTTAGCATAGATACCCTAGACTCTTGTAAGTGTAATACCATAGGGCAACATCCCTCAGGATGGTCATATTGACAAATGTCACATCCACCATCATCATTGGAGTCTGTCTCCACAACTTTTTCTACTGTAGCATCTTTGCCCTTACCTCTCTAGTAGGCATGTTTAGCTTCTTTCTACCTCCTACGATCATGATCACTATTCTACTCTTTGGATTCTTTAGCAATCTTCATAGTAGTTTGGAATTTCTTATCCAAAGAGTCTTGTAGTTTGTCAACCTTTGCTAAAATATCAAAAACAAATTTTTAGATGGGCAAGGTTTTCTTATTCACCACTTCATCAAGTGGTGACTCATCCTCATCACAAAATCAAACCTCCCTTTTCCTAATGGAATGGTTTCCATTATATTCTTCTACACTTTTCCTTTTTCACAACTCAGCTTCTTCTTTTACTACCTGCTCTATTAACCTTTGTATCTAATGAGCTCTTAGTTTGGATAGTCTCCCTTGAGCATAGACCCCAAGAGTTCTTTTGGTTTCTACTTTGAGCCCATCTATGATGTGGTGGAGTTGTTCCCTTTGAGAATAACCATGGCCAAGGCATTGATGTAAAAGAGAATAATATCTACCCATGGCAGCATCCAAGAGTTCATTTGTTTCCTGTTTCTAACCTTGGATTTGCCTTCTCAAATTAGACACTCTGGAGTACATTTGGTATTTATCATTGAATAGCTCAAGCATTATCCTCCATCGATGGATAGATTCTAGCTCCAAGGACTAGTACCAGCTTTTAGCCTCTTTGATGACTATCTTTGGGAATAGCTTCAATTTCTACCAATAATTTTCAATGTTTTGTAAGGCATAGGCATGATGAAAGGCTTGTAGATGGTTTTGCAAATTAGAGTTATATCCCCCCTCAAATCTTGGGATATTTTTCATGTCTAAGTGCTTAATCTGACTATCTTTCACATGCCTAGTTTGGATCTTCACTACCTCTGCAATGTTAAGCATGCTTCAAGTTGCCAACAGAGGTCCATCATCATCATTATGTTGATGATGTTGATGATAGTTTCTGCCACCTCTTTATTCTTGAGAAGCTCTATGATCATTATTGTCTTGCTGATCACCTTCATCATGATTATTTCTTTGGTGACTTCTATTAGAAACAGAAGATGAAGAGGAATGTTCAAAATTGAATGAAGAAGATGAAGAGGAAGATGAATTACCACCACCACCGCGATGTCTGCCACCACCTCTTCACTTGTCACAACCACAATCTTTAGATTCCCTGTCATCGTGATGCTTACCCAAGTCCCTACATTAACTACCACTTTTTCCTAAACCTAGTTTGTTAATAGTAGCCCACAGGTTTAGGGCCACACCCTCATCACCAATAACAAAGGGTGGAGATTCTTCCTGTTGAGAACCCCTAAAGTGGAATTCCTCATTGTCGGTTTGGTTTAGCAAGAATAAGGGATTGGTAAAGTGTTTCACCTTCACAAACTCATGGTGCTTCTCTTAGTGTCAATCTCTATTGTGTTGTGTTTTAATGGGATACTAGTCCCTAGTTTCATAACCATTCATAATGTATTCCTCTTGAAGATCCTGGATGCCTAACTTCGTAAGGATTTGAAGTAGCATCCCAGGCATAGATTGATCAGGAGGCATTACAATGTTTCCTTCCATAGCTTGCTTCTGTATTTGTTCATCCTGATGCAGGATGAAGGTGAAGTCAAGAAAATCCTCATCTAGATGAGTATATACCACCTTGCACTGTTGTGGAACCGATGGTTTGACATCTTCATGCTTGTGAGAAAAAGACATTTTGTAAACAAATGAAATATTAGTGTGCTTTTGTACTTATATAATTTGAGAATGATGTTAACCTTGGGATTTGTGCAACGATATTAATAATGTTCACTAATCCTAGATAGCGCACATTGCAACAAAACCCAACAATGGTGCCAATGATGAGTAGTCAAGGTGCACCTACACCCAACCATATGAATCATAAAGCATTCATGCATAATCTAGTCGAATTCCATGGACTTTATAGTTTCTAGTACACTAGTTCTCTAGGAAGTCAACCTTGTCCTAATTTTCATTTGTTGTCTTCCCAATTACACTTGTGATGCACATGCTATGGTTAAGTGTAGTCAAGGCATATGATTTTTATTGTTTTTTGTTTTATGTTATTTAGTGCTTAAAGTAAAGTGATGAAGTAATTTAACAACTAATTTAGTTTAACTAACTAACTAATCTCTAACAAGTCCTAATATAAGCATCTAGTCCCACTTTCCATACACGTCCTGAACCCACATACCCACTACTGGGTTACCAAGCACTACACTACTAAGTGCACTAAGCAATAATGCTACTAGGATTACCAAGCAATAATGCTACTGGGATTACCAAGCAAATACGTGTTTACACTTGAAGTTGTCGTACTTATGTGTTTAATCTATTTAGCTTAATTAATTAACTAATCACTCAAAGTCTAATTTAGCTTAATTAATAGTATAATTAATAAAAACAATGAATGCATAAATAAATCATTAATCTATTCTAAGTGTTGCAAGGTTTGATCAAAAGGCTCATCCTTATTATCGTGCACAATGGTATGGTTCAGGTACAATAGTGCTCAAATAAAGATCCATACACTTTCTAACTCCTACTACAGGCACTTAGAGAAATATTCTAACTTTCAAATGGACAAACTACAAGAGCTATACTACTACTATGACTTGATATATCCATAAACTTGGTTGTGAGCTTGTATTTATAGTTTTTACTACATGACTGCATCGACAGGGCCCCGTAGACGTAGTAAACGCTACGTCGACGTGGCCCCATTGATGAGGCAACACCACATAAATGGGATCCATTGATGAGGCTGTGTCAATGGGGGCTTGTCAATGTGACACTTTGATGGTCATCAAAACTGTTAGTAAATATAGAAAAGACTGGAGCTCCAAATTCAACAATGCCCTTTGGGCCTATCATTCCACATGGAAACTTCCTATTGGTATTCTCCCTATGAGCTCATGTACGAGACACTACCAATACTTCATATCCAAGTAGAACTCCATACACTATCAACTGCATGTGACCTCATTCTAGACCTAAGCCTATCATAGAAAGAATGACTAAAGTATCTCAACGTGCATGATGAGAATCGACTAGTGGCCCTATCATCTAATGAAGTGCACAAGACATACAACAAACAATGACATGACCTTAGGATTAGGAAGGTGAAATTCCAACTAGGAGATAAGGTCCTATACTAGAATCCCATGCATGTGCCAAACTAAACTAATTTCCAAATGTTATGGGAAGGGCCTTGTATAATTTATGAAACTTTTCCATCCAGGGCCATGCTAATTTACCAAACTGAATGCCTAAACAAAAATCTATTAGTCAATACTCAATAAATAAAGCCTTTCCTAGAATACAAAATAACCAATAGCACCAACACCTCAATAGATGGACAAGCACACTCAATGTTTCAAATCTTCTCCTTCCAACTCAATCGTGGAGGAGATGGTCATCCATGTTGATACCAAACAAAGTGGCTCCTCAATTTTTGACTTTTTTGTTTTACACATTTTTAATACATTTTTCTCTTTCTTGAATATTTTACAATTTCTTCTATATTTTCCCTTATTTGGTTTGCATTTTCCTTAGATTTTCATTTCTTTCTTTATTCTCACTAGGATTTGGTGCAACTGTAGTTGTTAATTAATGGTGGTTTATACTTTACATCATTATTTAATTACAAATGTCTAGATCCATTTTCGAATTTTAATGTTGGTGAATAAGACATTGTTTCTTTTCATGTTAACACGCAATGAGTCCACGTCATCCACCAATCCACATAACTCTATGGTATCCCATTGTTTTGGAAATATGAAGTTCCTTATTAATTAAGACTTATAATGATTTAGCAACCTTTATACTTTTCAAACTTAGGATAAATTAAGTTGATTGATAAGGGTATGATTGCAAAGGGATTTGTCACTTTTATACTTACCTGCCCTCTAAGTTACATGGGTGTTTTCATGGACATATCATCATTTTTCTATCAACCAATCATAGGAAGTAAATTCTTTGCATAGTGTGGTTCCCATTTGATAAAACACAAAAAATTAAAAAAAAAACAATAAGCATAGGAATTCAAAACTCACCCCTTAGACACAATAATGGGCTACAAGCATTGGTTATGGGGCTATAAAGACATGTTACCCATGCTTGAAGGTACATCTCTAACTAAGATCCTCTTCACTTCATACTTCTCTTTTCTTCTTCTTCCTTAGGAATGGTGAGTGGTCTGTAGGGATGTTCTTGTTGCTTGAAGGGTGAAATGCTCTCAAGTGTCAATGCAAAGTCACTAGAAGTGGATAGTCTTAATTTGGACTAAGCAAGGAAGTTCTCAAGTCATAATTAATCACATCTCTCATAAGGGACTTCTTATGACCACAATAAGAGACTCCATTCTACACTCTCTCATTCATCTATGCTCTCCATCAACCACCTCATTGTCTTTTCTCATGTTATTTCAATGTCTTTGTTTGGACACAGTTAAAATTCTTTAGTGGTTTCCTTAGTGATTTGGTTCTTAACTAACCACAACCATTAATCAACCATGGGGCCCACATACCCCTTGGTTTGAGGGCATGAAGGGCATGAGCCTACTATGCGAAAGATCCACTTGCATACCCCTTAGTTGGAAAAGTTACGTTCCTTATCCCTTAGATGTTTTAGATTTCAAACCTTACGAATTCCATAATGATTCCATCCAGTTTTCACTCCTTAACAAATATTCTCCAATTTAAATTTTCTTTCATATGCATATTCTTGCCCTCTTCAAGCATTCCATCCTGCTATTGGCTTTTTTAACTTCCTTTGGACTTCAATTTTATCTAAAAACTCTTTTTTTTTTACTTTTTTTTTTAAATGGAAGTAATTTTGTCCATAGGTTGCATTAACATAGTGCGCTGCATTAATGCATCCTCGTTGATGGGACCCTACTAATGTAGCACAAAAAGTCTATATATACCATGGACACTTAGCCAATATTTTCCATTTGCTTTCAAACAAGAAAGGAGTTTTTGCTATTTTCAAAGCCCAAAACCTTCTAGAGTCTATAACTTTTATGTCAGTTCTCAAATTAACCCCTTTCTTTATTCTTGCAACTACTAGAGGTGAGCTTTACATCGTGGCAGATACAAACCTTAGGTTTCTAACAAAAATTTTTTCTAACTCCCATAAGGTTTAACTGATAAAATAATATGAAAATCAGTAATTCATGAGAATTAAACCTTCCCAATGAACTCTAGTAACTATCCAAATAAAATAGTATTAAAATAATCAATCTGCCTTAATCACAACTTAGCCTAAGTGTAACTTATCAAAGGAGTCAAGGTATTAAACTATTAAAGTTATACATTAAACACTAATCTTTGGCTATGTTGTGATTATAGATGGCACCTAAAGCTAGTGATAAATGCCTACAGGAGCGACAAACATCCCAACCAAGGGAGAAGCAACCTAAAGGAGGAAGGGACCAACAATACTAGTAGCCCTAAAAGCAACTAGCAAAGACCCATGTAACGGGACCTCTTCAGGAGGAGCCTGAAGTAGAATCTATCCAACACATTCTCAAAGCTGAGATTAAGTAATCATGCAGAGATGAGGTGCCTCACCTTGAAGTCACTTTGACAAAAACTTGCCTAAAGCACATTAATTCCAAGAATATCATAAGTTCAATTCTTCAGGAATTGAACTTTGGCCCTTTCTTGGACTTGGCACCAAAAGAAGTTAAGACAACTTCAAAGCTCTCCCATGTGGCCCATCCTCACTTCCAATGGAGAATGGTACACAGGGGAAACCTATGTCTTCTAGAGCAACAAGTAAGCCAACACCATGGCGAAGATAAAGGACATTAGTATGTCCTACTCTATGGAGGCCATTACTAAGGCCCTCAAGTTGCTAGATATTGGGGCAACCTTGGCAAGAATATCAATGTAGGAAAACCTAGAAGTAAAGAAAGAGTGGGTCCAGTGATGTTGTGGAGTTGACCACAAGGAATACAATGCACTCACTAAGACAAAGAGGGTGCACTTCAAAATTTTAGCCTACCACCTCAATCCAACAATGAGGCTAAGCAAAATCATGACCTTCACTTCCCATGCATGTGCCACTCTAAGCAGTAAATTCCCTGTAAATCTCCCTTAACTCATCTATCTAAAGATTGAGAAGCAGTTCAAGGAGAACAAGTATTGAATAAAGACACTTCCCTTTCTGTGCCTTGTTTGCAAGCTATTCAAAAGGGGGGGTATAGCTTGTAATGCCAATGACATCCTTCATCATGCTTTTGCTGCCCCGTGGATAGAGATGATGAAGGATAAGATGCATTTCAAGATACAAGAAGAATAGCAGCCATCACCACCACCACCTACTCATGAGAAAACAATGCCAGAGGCCCGTGCTACCATTGAGCACATGCATGAACTTTGTGAGCAACTCTTGCAATAGCAATAGGTAGGACCAAGTGGTGCTGAACCCTTCATCTATCAACCAGCATTGAGTCATCTCAATGAAGTGAGCAAAACCATCAGTTAGTTGGAGGAAACAATGTCACTATTTTCTACCCAAAGGATGCAGGCGCCTGTAAGGTCAAATCCTAGCACCCAAGAACTAACAGTGTCTCTTTCAAGATAACAACAATTCCCAGAGATCTCTAGGAATGTCATTACTTTCTTAGTGCTCCTAGAGGAGGACAAGGTCTTGGTGATGCAACACCAAGGATAGGAAATAGTAGTAGAGGTGATGACTGACAGAGTGAAAAAAGCACTCAATGCTCCTACAACCTTTGTGCTAGATGCTACTACACTCAAGGATATGCAGATGTCTGTAAGAGCAGTAAATGGAAGGTTTTGTGTAGCCCGACACAAAGAGTTACTAGACCAACTAGTGGGAGCTAGGAACCTGCTTCCAAATATCTTTGATCTCCTAGATACCATCACTATAACCCAGTTAGAACTGCTAGAGGCTAGGGGCAAGCTCATCATTTCCAATGCCCAACTTGAGGCAACTACATCTGCGAATAGATGATTGGCTACCAAGGTTGCAAAGTTAAGAGCCCGACTAGATGATCCCACCATGCTTAGTTAGGATATAATAATAGATGAAGCTTTTCTACAACTTCAACATAAACTTCAAGAGGCTAAGTATGCGAAGGATTCAGCAGTCTTCGACCAATCTTTAGTAGAGGCCACAACCTACAACACCAAAAACGAGTTGTCAAAGATCCACAAGGAGAATATAGTTCTAACCAAGAAGAATTATTGCCTATGGAATTTAGAGATCCAAAAGGACCAAATGGTATAATTCTTACAACAGTAGTAGGAACAGCTTCCCAATGTAATCATGGACTTAAGGAGGTTGGTTGCCAAAAATAGAAATCTCTTGATGGAGGAGGTCCATGCCTTGCACCACAAAACAATAATTGAGGTAGTCACCTAGAAGAACAAGGCCCTAAAATTTGAATGGGTAAAGAATCATTACAAGGACTAGGTTGGGCTCCTTAAAGAAGTGAATGAAAAACTTATTCAACTAGCAAAGACAAAATTTAATGAGGCCCTTTAGCAACTCCAACAAGAACATGACATGTGGTAGCCCATCTTTGATGGACTGAACACATACAATAAGGCCAAAATCAGCCTCAAGGAGTTGCAGATCAAAGAGATGATCGAGTACATGGAACTAGCCAACCTCTGATATGCAAACTTGGCAATGCTAATTGCTTGAAAGTTGAGGTTAGTAGTTAAAAAGTAAGTGGCCAAACCACACCTCTTGTACAAGGTAGAGTTCAAGCATCATAAGGAAATGAAACAAATGCTGAAAACCACTAACACAAACCTAGAAGTTCTCCTCACATGCTTCATAGACCAATGATCCATTTCAAAATACCTAGCCAAGAGAATGAATGACTACCAAGAGCTACAAAATGTTGCATTCAACATCAAATGCAAACAATTCGCTACTTGGTTCATCAATGTTAAGGAGTTGTTCTTGGTAATGCCCTATTTGTGGGATGTTCCCATACCAGCTCACATCGGCAATGCTACGTGGACTATGTATGATTCTTAGTCTAAAGAGGAGAAGATGAAAGCCTTGTTGAATGCTTTTCATCTTCCACCAGCGGCAATAGCTATAGTAGAACAACCACAACTACCACAATCTCAACCTCAACTACCATGTGCACCAGAGGTAGGGGAAGGTCCTTCAGCACCTCAGAAGCCTCCACCTCCTAGGATTGTTTGATTTTCTTTTAGTCTTCAACCATCAGAGGATCTCCAATTGTCTATTTTTGTAAAGTGTTCAATTTTCTTTTCATGAACACCTATTTTTGTAAACATTGTAAATCTATACACTTGGATAGTTAGCATCAATTTGAGTTAGTCAATTAGTCATTAGTTTCATACCTTTCCAAATTTTGTAGAAAGCTTGTTCCTCGTTTTATTCACTTGAGGACGAGTTTTTAGTCAATTATGGGGGTGTGATGAATCATTGGTTGGGGTGCGTCAGCAAGGTCGCATTGATGCATCACCATCAATGTGTACCCATCAATTCATCAATGCACCCCCATCAATGCATAGCCATCGATGCATCCATGTCAATGCATGGGGAGATGTGTTGATGCATATGCATTAATGAAGTATCTGGGTCTACTTATATAAATGTACACACTCACTACATTTATGAAATCATTGATTTAGTACCTTAATGAAGTTCTTGCAATTTGCTTTCACAATAGTTGGAGTATTTTCTAAGTGTCCACAATAGGAGTCAAGAAGTGTATAGATCCTTATTCGAACACTGATGTACCTAGATACTTTGATGTAATGGCAATAAAGATGAACTTCTTGATAAACCTTGTAGCATTTGGACTTAGCTTAATGTTTACTTTAATGCACTTTATGATTTATGCCATTTACTTTAATATCCTTAGTTAATTAAATAAAAGTAATTAATACACATAAGTACAACCACCTCGAACATAACATTAACACTTGGTAATCCCAACAATGACTAGCACTTGGTAACCCAGCAACATTGTAATGAATTCAGGATGCATATAGAAGGTGGGACCAAATGCTTATGTTAGGAAATTAGCTTAAGGCATTAGATAGTTTAGTAGATTAATTAATACTTAATTACTTTTTTTAACACTTAGGATAAAATAGATAAAAAATATAAAATGATACAAATCATGTGCCTTGATTACACTTAACCATACACTTGCACTTATATAAGTGGAACCAAGAAGACAATGATCGCATCCTTAGATTCATCATCCTAGATGACATGCACTTAGAGATCTACAGTCTACGAAGTTGACCAGATTGCGTGTGAGCACTTGTAATTCATATGGTTGGGCATAGGGTATACTTGCCACTCATCAAATAGTATACATAACAAACCAATTCCAAACATCAAAGATAACGAAAATGTGAATTACAAAGTTTACTTGTATATATCATTGTATTTAATAAATGAAAATATTATAATATATATGGTACAAGTGAAGGAACCCATGTTGCCACTATAGTGAAATGATCTTTTAAGAATTTTTATGTATTTTATAAATGCAAAAAATAAAATAATAATTATAAGTCATTGTAATCCCTTGTGGGATAGGTGCAATGTTCACACATAAAAATGAAATAAAAACATCTTTGTGTTATAATCCCTTCTGGGACAACTACAATGCAAAAATCAAATACACATGCAAACCATGTCAAAATCACTTATGAAATAAATATGACACTAATAAAAGTAAGCAATAAAATCTCCTTTGTCATACCCTTGATGCTCCAACATCATTCCATACAGTTAGGACCTCCTTGGATAAGGTGGAATCATTACAAAGCTCCATTCAACTATGCTAATCTATTTAAAGGAATTAATTTGATAATAATTTCTAAATTTAACAAATAAATTCATTAATAAGATGTTCTTCTCAAAGTGTAATAAAATGAAATTGGAAAATTTAAGGAAATTAAAATGAGTTTTATTGATTGCACAAACACTTGACTCTTCATTGACCAAATGATTCTAGGCTAGCAAAGCATGGTAGCACTTTGATAAAATCTTACTGTATGATGAAGCGATGACTCAAAACACACAATAAAAATAAATGGCATACTTACTCAAGAAAGGAGAAGAAGCTCTTACATTTAAGGAAATTGAAAAACCAAAGATAGCTTTGAGCTTTCCCCTTCTAGGTATTTATAGTTTTTAGGTTTGTAAAAGAAGTAGTGTAGCATCACACCACATTTGACAATACATCCAAAGTGTGGCACCTCATTAGGTATCAAAGTACACCATTTGTGGTGTTGTGCTAGCTAAGGCAATGTACCAAGTAACATAGCATGCCAAGTGAATATTATCACACTTTTGAAACAAGCTTAAAATGTAGGTTTAAGTGCACACAAATAAATCCATGTATCTAGGCTTACATAGAGATATAAGATTACCACTAAATGTCTTATCAACAAAGTAGAACATGGAAGAATGTGAAAGAGCACTTTGAGAGTAACACATATTCACTTGAAAACCTAGTAATGTTAATGATTGGTTCACCTAAGAGTGTTGTGTTTAGTAATCCTAATAGTGAATGTGTGTGTGTTCAAGACATGTATGATGAGTAGGACCAAATACTCATTGCCTTAGGCTAGGCTAGAATTTTCCTTACTTCTTTTTAAATTAATTTTCTCTATTTTGATATCATTTATCAATGGATATAATGTCACAATCATGTGTCTCAATTATACTTAACCATATGTATTAAGGACCACTACAAGTATAACTAGGAGAACAATAATTTGCAATTCCATAATTAACTATTTAAAGATCCTACTAGTATATTTCATAGATTATTGATGAGTGGCGAGGTACCCCTACACTCAACCATATGAATATGAGTGTTGCACGATTTGGTCAAACTCCAGAGACGGACTAGTTGTGGCATCTAGACAGTTAGCCTTAGGTCACAGTTCGTTGTCTTCCCACCTGGACTAGTATTAGCTTTGTCACGTATGGTTTAGTCTAGAGTGAGGTGTATGATGGGTTTCTAATCTAATGTTACTCTTGAAGGCAATGGAAAGTAATATTAACAAATCTAGGAGAGAGAGGGTAAGAGAATATAATCTAGCCTAAGTGCGATTAGCATCCGTTCCTTAATTATCTATACACATCTTGGACTTCATGCATGACTACCACTGGGATTACCAAGCGCAGATCCTAGGTACGCTATTGAGTTACCAAGTAGTCATACTTAAATGCTCGTAATCAAGTCGTACTCATTCTGTGTTTTAACATGAGTTTAAGGGTGAGAAGAGATTAACTAGGAAAGTAGTAAATAACAATTAAATAATTAATTAAACTAAGTGAATGCTGCAATGATGAAGTAATCTCGATCTTTATTTCTAGTCATGTGCATGTCCAAGTACGTCACACTCAAATAAAGGATGCTGTACAATTACAATCACCACACTGTGGGCATACACTAGAAAATAATTCTATCTTTGGAGGGGTAAAACTACCAGAGTTTAGCTAAGGGTCTAAATCTAAGTTCCTGAAACTGGGAAAGTTGCTTCTTATTTATAAACATTGCAGCGGCCCGTGATATCACATATTTGATATCGCGACTGGCATGCGATATCGCGTACGTGATATCGTGGTCGCCCTAAATGACGACTCATCATACCCACACGACTGAATGAAAACTCGTCCTCGAGTTACAGTGATTACACAATGGATAGGTGTGGGATTATTAGATGGGAAAATGGGATTATGCTGCAATGTGAAATGAAAATAAAACAAAGACACAACACACAGAATGTTCTACATCTATAAAAATTTCGGAACTCATGTAGTTCCAGGTGGCGGTGGCTCCTTCATTGGTGCCTTCCCTTTGTCTTGTGCTCTAGGCTTTGAGGCTTGATGGCATTGAAGTATGGCCTGGAGGTTCTCCTCTTCGGTCCGAGGGTCTTGTATCATCCATGCTAATGTTCCAACGTTTGACGGAGTCGGCACTTCCCACGAATAGGGTAGTTGCGACACCTTTCTGTCCTTGGTAGCTAGCTTTTACCACCTCAAGTTCAGAATTTGCAACTTCCAATTTTTCCAACAGCTTCTTACGCTCTACAAATTTTGCTTCGTATTTGATGTGGGTGGTTGCTACCTGCTGCTTGAGCTCTCACCTCGAGTGCCCTGCTGTTAACATGGCAAGGTTGGCATATCTTAGATTTGCCAATTCCATGTATTCTGTTAAATCCTAGATCTGCAGATCTCAGCTCTTAACTTCTGCTTGGTGGGCGAAGGCATATGTGTCCAATATGGCCCGCCAGTCAGTGTGTTGAGCACTGATAGTGTTGATTTGGGCCTTGGCCATATGGATTTCCTTTTCAAGGATTTGTTTATACATCCCCACCTAATCGTAGAAGTGCTCCTTCAGGTTCTCATGTCGTTTAGCCTCATTTTGCCACATGCTTATCTCAATAGTTGACTTTTGATGAATGGTGCGTACCTCCTCAATCGAGAGGGTTCGATTTTCTCTGGCTAAACGGCTTACATCTCGGTTGACGTGGATGAATTATTCTTGTAATTGATGAAAGTGTTCATCGAAAACGTTCTTTTGCTTTTCTACAGTGGTCAACTGAAGGTTGTCTGCAACTAGCTGCTTGTTTTCTTCTTATAAGGCCTTGAGTGCCTTAAGATGCGCATGAGTATGCACCTATGCTATAGAGGCATCCCAAATAGCCTTCTCTTTTTCATCAGCCACCCTTTTATTTTCCACTATTAGCTTGGTTAGCTGCTTAGTTCTAAAATTATCAAGCTGGTCTGCAGGAACAAATTATAGAGGGTCCTGCTGTGCTGCTGCTTGTAAGGCCACAAGCTACTCTTATAGTTTCTACACTTTAGCTTCAGCATGTTTGGCCCTCACTTCTGTTAAGACTATCTTCTCCTTTGTGGAAATGAGGTTTGACTAAATTGCTTTAACATCTTGAGGGATGTCAAACAGGGACATCATTACTTACCCTATTTAAAGCAATTGATCAAGTGCATCCTCATGTTCCGTAGGAGTCATTGAGGTTCCGACCAAAGTTTCAGCATCCTGTGCTTCTGTGAAATCTACCGGTGGCACAACAGGTGCATTAAAGGATTCTTTGATGTGGTCTCTGAACACTTTTGTAGCTCCTGCAGAATTCTGGTGTTGCATGACCACCATAATGGCCCCTTCACCAGTTTCTAACTGCACTTGGAAAGATGCCACATTTCCTGAGATCTGTTATGACCTTCTACTTTCCCCTCCTTCTGTGTGAATAGATACTTCCCCCCTTGTGCGATCCAACGAAACAGTAGGCTGCATGGGATGCGGAAGAGGTTTGCGTCATCACGACTTCCCTAACTGACCATCTTAGTGATGGCTCTAAGATGGCTCATCGATGGTCTGTAGTCTTGTGGTGGTTACTGATCCTAGCCTGTGCTAGGCCCTGCTTCCTATTGTTGAATGGGACCCGTGCTTGGAGGTTGGCTAAGTCCTGCAAGTTGAGTTGCAGTTGGTCTAGCCATCTGTTCTTCTTCTTGTTCTGGTCCTAGCTCTTCGCCACTACTTTTCCTTGGAGTTGGCGCCTTTAGCAATTCAGCATATGAAGAAACTTAGGCTTTTCAGAGGACATCATTAATGTATCCTCGAATACCAGCACGTCAGCAAAGCTTTCTGATAAGAGAAGGAAAAGGCAGCGCCATCTTCTCTATCTTTCGTTCCTCGAACCGCCTCAGGATCTCTGTTAAATATAGATGGGGCAGGTTAGCGTTAACCTTTTCCATCAACATTTCACATCCTCTAGCCACACACATTGATATTATTTTCAGGCCCTTTGTGGGGAAGAGGTGATATGTTCCAATTTTGAAGTAAATCCTCTCTTCCGTCGTCAACTCACCAAATGTTTTATCTCTGCCAAGTCTTCTCCAATTAATCCTTTTGCACATCAGGGTCTGAACAAGTGGATAACTGAACAACTCTGGGCCCTGTATTCGGAAGGTTTAACACCTCTAAAATGGCCTATGCAGAGAAGTCAACTGTCACACCACAAATATTGACAGTGGTGCCTTGCTCCCTATTGTGCCAAAATTGGTACGTCTCTCATAGGTACCAGGCACCACTTTCAGAGAGGATAGGCCATAAGGGAGACCCTATGAGGTGATCCCTAATAGCCTCAGGACTGAACTCTGCAAAAGATTCGAAGTTCAATTCCATAATCACTGCAGCAAATGTGGACTTTTCATGGATGGCCTGAACACAATCTTGGGGCAACATGAGATGTTGTCCCTATTCAGGCGCTGCAGTAGCTCCTCCTTCTGTGTGCCTGAACCATTCGGTAGGAGGTTCTTCTTAATGAATGCTGAATGATTGCTCCTCCTATTCTGCATGTTGTCTGGCAAGACCTTGTCTTCCACCTCTCTAAGATCGTTTGCTCCCACCTTGAGTAGGACCTTCTTGTTGTCCACATTTCGGGGCCATCTGCAATCACACGGGCCAAGCATTAGTAAGGTTGTTTTATTTTTGAAGTTAAGTTATACCTTACTGCTTGCCTTAATTAATGATCTTATGTTATCACGTGTGATCTTGCCCGAAAGTTTGTAATAATGGGTCCCTTTTTACTTAGGTGGTTTTTCAATTGTAATTTCCCAGTATACCTAAGGATTAAATGATTTTTAGGCACAATTATTCTAAGTTTTTTAGTTAATTACCCTAGCTGATGTCCTTTGGACAATGATGGATTTCAAAAAAGTTAGGTGCTTTTCAGCAAATGTCCCTCCCCCACGACTAAGCTAAACACTCCGAGTTCAAGCAGGTTTAGACGGAATTAAAATCGGAGTACCAGCAAGCCAGATATAGTTAGAAAAGCAAGGGTCGCTCAATCGCAAGTCGTAGAGAAAAAATTTGAAAACTCCCCCATGTGAATGGAAAAAATGATGCTAAGTGTTGTGGGGGGTCAACTATTTATAGGTTGCGAGGATGCGATATCACGTATGATACATCGTGTACGTGATATCACAGCCCTAGTGACATGAGGCACAACAAAAATACCAAAATTTTAAAGGATTTTCTTGAAATCAACATCATAAGTTGAGGACATTGGGCTATGATCAAGGGGTTCTAAGGCAATTCTGTGAATTCGAAAGGCACAATTAATGATGATGGTGTGGATTTTATTAATAAAACCTTGGGTGGTAAGAAAAAGGTTATCTAATGATACATAGGAACATGGAAATTTAGAGGGATAATAGTAGGGAAAGAAAATCATTTAAAAATTATGCTGAGGATAAGAAATGGTGTGTGTGAGCTATGTCATAAATGAAGATTACAAAAGATTACACAAGTGGATCCTCCCCAAAGTAGGTTCCAACCTATAATGCCCTTGTGTAACCACACTTAAAAGTGTCCGTGGGAACTAGAAGGGTTAAATGTAATCTGCACTGACTTCACAAAACACACACATGTAAATATCACCGAAATGAGGTAAGGTATCTATGTTACACACAACATGAGCTACAATTACACGAACAGTGAGATGAGACGAACTATAGAAAGGGGTTGTAGAGATTGGGACATGAGGTAACTAACCCAGGGCACAATGAATCCTGCGTGTAAAGCATGATTAACGTGTCATTAACCTATCGTTCCAAGTTTAGGACCAAGTCCATTCCTCTAATCAATGACATCGCATTGTTTCATCTCATAATGAGCAACTATGAGAGTACCATAACAACAAGGAGTACGATCACTTGGCATTTTGTTCAAGGGAGGAGTGATTTTTGTTTGATGGCACTTCCTTTTTCTATTTTTTTTAAATACTGAATCCAGAGAAGTCGCCAACCTTCAAGCATGGGTGCATGTCTTTCCAGTGGGACTCCCTAGAACAGCATTTTATTTTTGAGTGCCCTTTTGATTACTCTTACTTCCATTTTTCATTAGATCTACAAGGATCTCAGCACAACCATGTTGCATGATAACTCCCACAGACGCCACCAAAGAGAATCCACAAGTCCCCTTGATGTCACACCCTAATCATTCCCTCTTGGTCCATCCTTCTTCATTTTGGATACAATAAACACAAAATTAATTTTAAGTTTTAAAGATATTAAGAATATCACTGTACCCTCGAATTAGAACCTCTTATTTGTAGAATGGATGAGTGGGTGTAATGGGCTCACTATCCAAATAATTGATCACTCATGACTTAATAACATAGAACACACCTCAACCAACGATCCACACGAGTGTTTTATTCATAGATGAGATTACTTACAAAAACATAAAAAGACAAAAAGATAAAACAAGAAATTGAAAAATGAAAAACTGGAAAACAAAAAATTGTAAAATTAAAGAAAATAAAAAGTGGTTATTAATCCTACTTGTTATTAGAATGGGGAATATCCCCAATAACTAAATGGTTGAGGATGGCAAGGATTAATAAATGAAAGATGAGGATCCTTACATGTTGCAAGGATTAAGGCCCGGTCATACTTACCTCATCGGGGTTCACACACTTGATTATAATGAGCATAGTGGGGAAATTTATATGATGTAGTTCCTAGATAACGAGTTGACCCACTATGATATTTGGGACCATTAGATGGTATGCAAGGATTGGGTTGTTGCTCTCCATTTCTGTGTTCGTTGGGCCGTATTGTTGTTGGAGCATGAGTTGGTGGCCCTGATGAAGTTACATGAGGCGTTGGATTCAAAGATGAGGGTGCACCATAGTGTTGGACTTGTGTTGGGTTGGAAGATGCAGTGGCCTTAGAATTGTGTTGTCCCTTCTTACGGTTATGTTTAAATAATGGGTGTTTTGAATGTTGAGGAGGCCTCTCACTACTATTGGTAGTAGTAGCACAAGTAGCATTTGTGATTTGTTGCTGTGGTGCGGGCACCTTAGGAACAGTTGGTGGCGGTATGGAAGGAGGGAAAGGATGAGAATGTTGAAAGTTAGGAGGAGTATAAGGTGCACAAGGTGGTGGTTGTGTTGAAGGCATGGGCTGATAGTATTGAGGAGAATGGTACTGTGGTGAGATAAAGTGCGTTGGCTCAGTGGAAGAAACATGATGTTGCACAAGATAGGCGTTTGGGTTCGGATGATGTGAAGGGTGTCTCCAATTTAGTGGTGGATTCCCCCACAACTAGGACTTTTTCCACTGTGATCAAACACAGTATCTCTATACGAACTCAGGATGTAGTGTGTTTCCCCAATGCTCATGTAAATGTAACAATATTGGGCATTGGCCCTTGGGGTGATCGTACAGGCATATGTTGCATTGATACATATGATTGGTAGTTGAGCTCTTATTTTCCTTATTCCTTCTTTTCGATTACCTAATTTTTTGTCCTGCTTCCTGGGTTGTCAAAACTCTATCTCCAATACTATTGATAAATTCTCCACACTTTTGGTACGTCCATTCCAACATCTTATTGATCTTTGCCTCGACTTCTTCTAATGTTTATTGTGTTGGCAAAGATGATGTTTCCACCTTGAGATTGGTTGATTTCTCCTTTTTATGATCATGGACCTTTGTTAAGTTGAGATTTTGGTCCCGTTGATGTTTTTCAACACTCTCCCATCTAGCCATATCTCCTTCTTCTTTTGCTACCCGCTTAATAAACTCTTGGATTTGATGGATTCATAGTTCGTATAATTGACCTTGGGCATACATCGCTAAGGTCTCTCTTGTTTCATTACGTAGCCCATCAATGATATGGTACATTAGCCTTTCCT
>MNCI01006987.1:200419-216029 GCA_015680685.1 Gnetum montanum | reverse complement strand
ACGCGATATCGCGTACGCGATATCGCATGGGATACGATATCGCGGCACATGCAGGTCGCGTCTCATCACTAGGGAAGCCCAGGTCCACGCCTAACTCATAAATCCTCATACACGTCAAAACTACCTCCAGGGGATTGGTCACCTAGGAAGTATCTCATATTGAAGGGACAGGTCATGGTGTTGGCCATCTCGGTGGCCACATATATGACCATACCATTGACACCCACGTCGACATTGGGTGCCAAAAGCGGTGGTCCCTAGGGACCATATGGTGGTTGGTGAAATGGCCATGCACATGTGCCTAGGCACTGTGTCTTAGAGTTGCCCACCCATGCAAACAATAAAGCACCATGGCATATACGCAATGTGTTGTAGAAACTACAGGCATTCATGCAGAACTACTCCATGCCCACAATTCATCATTGAATATATATATTTTGCTCCATGCTCACGATTCACAGTCAAATGGCCACACACATGCTTTGCTCCTCCCCCAACACTAACTCCTGCAACTACTACTTACTGAACATAGCCATGCTGTCGAAGCTAACATATAATACCGATTCCGACTTTTGCTTATCCAACCATTCGAAATATGTATTTTCTTCTTCCCACAAGCTGTTGTTGTTGCTACTTTCTGGTGCTCTTTCTTTCTTGCATCAATACGGACATGCAGATTTGGCATAGAAGTTTTCATTTTGAAGAGGGTTGAAAACTTTATGAGGATGAGTGATTCCATTTTATGCAAGTTAGGGTCCTGCATTTTTATGTGCACGGTGGGAATATGAAAACTTGTGGCTCTTTGGTTCGTGTTTTTTTCCCATTTCGTGGGACCTTATGTGGCATGTGATGTGGAGGGTGACAAACTTCACTCTCCCACCCCCCCTCCTCCATCGTGCCAGATGTGTTGGCCTCTCAGCCAAAATAAATAGTCAAAATTAATCTTTAATTTAATAATGAGTTGTTATCGTAGTAGTACGGGTATTGGCCTAGTAATCCCATGTCATAGATTTAATTCTCCGAGGTAATATGAAGTTATAAACTTCTATAAATCTTGGGATGTACCTATGTTTCACTTATTTTGGGTTCCAACACCTCAAAATTAATACTTAATTTAATGTAAAATTTTATTCTTTTCTTTTTACAAGAAATCCTTTAGCATGAAGTAAAAACCTAAGGGTGATTCTGAATAAGAGTGAGGCTTAATCCTTTTCCTATCTAGAGGGGAGGTTTTTTATGATTGGGTATAAGGACAAAAACCAAAAAAGGCATCCCCAAAAATCATTGGGTTTTTTCTTTAGACTCTCTCTTCTCTTCTTATATACTTTAAATTTTTTTAAATCAACACCCCATCCCCCTCCTCCCCACCCACCCACCCCTGCCCTCGCACACCCCCACACACCACCCCACTCCCCCCACAACACACACACCAACAAATAAAAAAAACACCAAATTTTATTTGATTATAAGTACATCCCAAGTAATATAGCCAATAGTTACATTGAAATAATTATCGAAGAATATAATGATGTCTTAAGTGTAACTTAAATTAGCAACATTTTGCATAGCATGATAATGAGGTAATTACTTGAGCCATTTATCACTTAAAATTTCTATTCTAGTTGTTTAATTCTTAAATAATTTTTGAAGACATGGTGCAAGCTTAGTAAATATTGAAATTATAATCATATTACAATATCAAAAGATAAGTTTAAGAAAATTAGCCCATGATGGTTTTCTTTTAATGAAGGAGCTTGGGCTACTAATGCATATGGATTGTGTACCATTGCAATTTCTTGTCTACATATACATGATAGATAGATTACTTAAAATGAAGCTTTCAACCTCTATGGTTTGAATAGAAAGAGGAAAAATTTAAAAATTTAATTTCTAATCTTAATAATTTATTTAAAGTTGACAACAATTTGTGTTGGGCTTTTCTAGATATTTCTTGGAAAGATGGTAGATCTATTTTTTCTTTTAATTTGAAATTTGCTATGGTAGATCTATTTTTTCTTTTAATTTGAAAGTTGCTTATAAGATTATTAAAAAGCATGATTTTATTTATAACAAATTCAATAAGGTCTGAAAAATGTAATTATCATCACACTTTTGAATAAGGAAAATAAAAGATATTTGGAGAACTCCTAAGGATCATTACTAGAAGCCACAATACTCACTCTGCTAAGTCGAATCCCAAGAAAGTTGGTAGATGAGCAAAAGCCTAACCTCTTCAAGTGGCTAGGCCCAAGCTTAAATCTAGGTCTTTAACTTGAGAAACGAGCAACTTACTATCATTCTAAATGGCGGTCCCTATTTGGAGAGCTCCAACATTTCCTAAAATTAGTATTTTTTATGGTGTCTTATTCATCAAGGTCTTCCTATCAACACTTGTCTTAAACATATGATAAATGTTTCTCTTCAATGCCCTCTTTGTGGAAGTGAAGACTCATTTTCTCATATTTTTTTAAGTATCTTGTTGCTCAACATGCTTGAAAATGAACATCCAAAAATAACAACTTTCAACCAAGCATCAATGAAGTCATTCTTGGTGATCAGCCTACTTTGTCTACTTCATTTCTTTGCATTTGAAAACGTCTTCAACCACTTGTTCTCTACTTTATTTGAAAGCTTCAATGTATAGTTGTTTCCAACTACAAGAGCATAACCATGATCTCTCTTTAGAAGTCCAATCCCAGGTTCTTAAAGATGTCACTTTTCAGCTACAACTTCAAGCAAAAGATCTCCTAGTGAAAGCTAAATAATTAATTTGTTTTTATTTTAAAGGATCAAGAATGAGAAACTTTTAACTTTTGTTGCTATTTGTTCTTTATTTTTGATTAATTTATTTTTTAGCTTTAATGAGAGTTTTCTCCTTCTCTTTACAAGAAACCCTTTAGTAAGAAGAGAAAACTTGTGGGCCTGATCCTTTTCCTACCCCAGATAAGAGGTTTTTTAGGATTGGTTGTCAAGATAAAAATTTGAAAGGGCATCTCCCAAATTGTTTGGGCTTTTTCCCTAGATACTCTCTTCAATAATATGATGCAATTTGGATTTTTTTAAAATATTATTCATTTTTTGGGATCTTACACACCTCCTCCCCTCTAACTCCATCCCACTTTGTCACTTACAATATATACAAAGAGTTCCTTTGTGTGTGTAGGAATGCTTAACAAACCAAGACATCAAAGTTTTAAAACATAATGAACATAATGCATTTAAATTTAAATGAAAGTGGACTTCTCTCTCCAACGGATTCATGTTGATGGCATGCCCATTTGTAATCATGAGGGCCTCTTGGAGGCACTTCCTTGAGACCAGGGCATGCTTGTGGGATGTTGACATTTTGCAAGGGGATAGGGAGCAAGGCCTCAAGCACATAGATAGCAGCCTTAAGTAGTGTTGCTTTGATAATACCGTTTAGTTTCCATGCACTAGTAAACAATGCAATCTTGCAACAACCTAAGGGTGGAGTAGATAATTGATGCTTATTTTAGCCACATGTCTTTGTCAACATTAGCCTTGTTGTAGGGCTCCGAAGCTTGTTCTAGCCACATGCCATTGTTGGCATCAACCTTGTTGCAAGGCTCAGCCTCCTCAAACCACTAGTTTGAAGATGTTGACACTGCAACTTTGTGTTGTACCCCTTTGGAAACCTCTCATGACTCTAACTCCACTTATTCAACACCCAACTGTACTTTCTCCAACCATCACCCCCATACCCATAGTCAGTCTAGTACTCACCCATGCAACTCTCAGGCACTTGAAATCATCCTAGCCCCCTATTGAAATCATTAATGACATTGTCACTATGAATCAACCCCATGTTAACACTACTACCACAACCCTCTTGATGGTAAACCTTGTTGCACCACCTAACCCTCCTACACTATTGCCCACACCCCACCCATTGCTACGTTTACTAGCCTGCCCTCGCCTTTAT
The DNA here is from genome assembly GCA_015680685.1 of Gnetum montanum. NCBI lineage: Eukaryota > Viridiplantae > Streptophyta > Gnetopsida > Gnetales > Gnetaceae > Gnetum > Gnetum montanum. The sequence goes on along the minus strand of MNCI01006987.1, from coordinate 212,086 downwards.
GTCCTCCTACCCTCGCCTCACCAATTAATGCTCACTGGCCTCCCCAAAGCTCTAAAGAGCCACATGCCAAGAAACAACGTTACAGGCCATAAACCATAAAATTTTGGGTGTTTGATAGTGCCATAGACCCTTAGATTTGTCAATTGATGCGCTCCCTGCCCACGTATCCCCATAGGATCAACTTGGTATCACCCTCCGTCTTAATAACCTTCTAGCAAATGAAATGTATGTGATAGGAACTTGTAGTCAATGAATGAATCTATAGGATGATGCTCAATTCAACTCGGTGGCCTTGTCTTGAACCACTACCTAATCTGCACATACACATAATGCTTGCGAGTCGTGGCTATTGCTCTTTCTTGCCACGAATCTCTTGGAGTCCTTGCCACACCTCATGTTCCATACCATGTGAGCTTGGGTTGCCATTTGGTACCATTTTGCTCCCGCAGTTAGACAAGCCTGTTGCCATGCTAGTATCAATTTTATATGTTTAGGTTATGTCCTTTTCATGTTGCTTAAGACCGCATGCATACATCATGTCCCCTTCGTTTTGAGCGCATCTTGAGCAACTTGATGATGTTTTGCCTTGGTTCTTCGTGTTCCCATTTCATGAACATTTTTATGTTTTAATTGGGTCCTTTCTTTACAAAATTTGGAAAAGTATGCATTTAAATTTAAACGAAAGTGAAATTGTTGCAGGGGACCATGGGAAGTTCCGCGAATGCTTCTGGTTTGAAGTGCAGGAATACAACATGAAATTGCAACAAATCATTGGCAAAAATGAAACCGCAATAAATATCTAAAGTTTTAGATATCGAAAATCCATTGCCGCAGGCGGTGAAGTTCATTTTAACGTATATATGCAGAGTTTTACGTGGTCATACTGTATCTTGCATCCGAAGGGTAAATTCAACTCGAACCCGTTCTTTAAGACAGGTAATGTGACTGGTGAAAGGTCAGGACCGCAGATAAACGCAATGACGCTTCAATGTTCATCTGAATCCAGCCGCTTCCATGAGTCCTGAGATTTAAGCGGGCCAGACATTTCTGAGGTACACGCAAAACCAGATCCTGCCCTATCTGTTACCGAAGCATCCATTTTCGCAGATCGATTCCCGAATTTTACATATGGAGACCAAGGCCACGCCGCAACCGTGACGCACATACGTCACGCAGATGGGGTCCTCTGCTGCGGCTGAACGACCTGGCAGGAGGAGCATGTCCGTTTCTGTTTCTACGCAGAAATTATTTTACGATTGACGAAATGTAGAAGGTAATGAGGCAACGTCAACACACGATGGCGACAGAACATGGAACAAAAACAGCGGCAAACAAGCGTTTTGGCCTTTCGCATCATTCATTCGCATATCCAAAACAAGTTTTGTTTCCCTAAAAATTTTGAAAGGAAGAACAGATACGTCACGACAAAGTCGCTCTCCTGACAAAATGATGCCGTTTGTCGTCGGAATTCCTGGAATTTTTCGGTCGCCGGTCCGCGCTTTAACGAAAACAATGTGCGAGGACTTGACGTTTTTTAACGTCTTGCGAGTTTTTCGATTAAGCTTTTGAGTTGTATATGGCCAAAAATAGTACGCGCGGAAATATCGAGCGGTTTCCCCCAAGCAGGGGTCATGCCGGTACAGTGCGCTGCATTAGTCTGCTTTTTCAATCTGACTTTTCGGTTTTATATTTTCATTTACTTGCAAATAAACAGTCGCCATCTGAAAACAACTTGCCAGAGAAACGCCCGCAGCAACGGCTCATTATGCGAAATCTTACTCAACTGCTGTGCTGCCGTTTCACGAGACGTCGTCTGATTTAGGAGATTATTTTGCGTTACATAGATAAATGTTGGTGAACGCTCTGAAAACGGCTCACCTTTAAAATCTCAGAGTTCAGTGAGGGAGGATATTTTCGTGCATTTTAGCTTCGCTTGTCACTTAAAAAAGAAACTTTCTGTGGTACTTTCCAGTTGGAGGTGCCGATCCAGGCTTTTCTCTTTTTCCTGTTTTACGCCGCCACAGCATCGAAATTCCATAGTTTATGGTCTGATTTAAAGGCATCTCTGTTGTTTGCGTTCCTTTTTAATCTGAAAGAAACGGATTCTATTCGTGTTTTTTTTATGAAAATCATGGAAAAATTCGCATTTTCCTATTTTACGCTTTACCGTACCTCCGCTGAAGTTCACTGTATGCCTGTATCTTTTGTGCCTCGCCGATTCATGGAAAGTTGAAATGTTTATGTTCCGCCGCTACATTAGTGCTTCACATTCTTGTTTATGTTTGTCAAGATAAATACTAAAAGCTCATTATGTTCGCTTGACAATTTCGGTCCAGGTTTGCATTTGTCTTTATGTTTTGCCTCCGTTATTTACTCCATTTGCCGTTGCTGCACGCCGTACATATCCAAGTTAAGACTCTATTAACTGGAAACGCTCGCGTTAGCACCTATTTTATAACTTCTCTATCTATCGCTATGGACGTTTAACGATTCCACTGCAAAATAGCTGCGTACCTGTGGGCTTTTCGAGTCCAGGAGGTCTTGCGGATTGCTCTAACCTAATCTCTCCGCTCTGTGCAGCTGTCATAGTGCCCTACTTAACGTAGTTTTCTCATGGATCTGTCGTGATTGTTTTTGCGAAGCAACGGCAGACTGGATCGGCGCCCAGTTCTTTTAGAAACCGCAGCCGAAGAATTTCTCGTGGGCACATTGGCAGTAGCAGCTGAAGCATCTAATGAAAGCTTCATCTAGCTGGTTTTTCCGTAGCCTGGAACACAAGAATGGAGAAACAGAACAGCAGGGGTTTTGAACGTTTTCTCTACTCACTATTTCTCTCAGCTGCGCTAATTTCTGTCCTGCACTTCTCATTCGTCCAAGGATTTACTGATCCTCAAGATGGTATAAATTTTCATTGACATAGTATCTGTCCTTAATTGTTGTCGTTTACAATGTATTGCATTTTATGAGATATAATTAGGAAAGAACATTCATTCCTGTTTCTCCTAGCAACTATTAAATGTTGAATATTTTGAAGCACAGTTTATTTTGGATTTGGAGATGCCTACATGTGTAGCTGGTTGGACACCAGTTATTAAACTGTATAATAACATTTTTGGGGCAATTTCCTGCGCGATAGGGTTAACAGACAACAATATATTTTAATTATTTACTAAATCCGTTCACTTCGGTTAAATTCCTCTTTGACATTTTTGTTATTATGACAAATGAGGTATGAACCAGGTGAAGAGGATCCTATATATGAGCAACAGCATGGCACCTATCCACCATGTCACTGTTGAAGCTGACAACCGTTGGTAGTTCTAGAATAAATACGCTTACGATGCCATCACTTTTTACAAGTTCATAATATTATACTGTTGAATTCATATTCTGTGCTTCATGGTCTGCAGATTTAGGATAGTTAGTAATACGGTGGATGTATATTTGGTATTGCTTGAAGACGTTACAGACATTCATGATGGCATTGGCTTTTATTTTTTAAAATTTGCAGTGTTTGCTATAAATGCTTTATTCACGAGCCTGGGATCACCACGTCTAACTGGATGGGTTGCAAATGGAGGTGATCCCTGTACAGAGGCCTGGCAAGGGGTTGAATGTGTGGGGCCAAACATTACTGAACTGTATGTTGTTATACCCGTGCTTCTACATCATTAGTTATCAGCATAATCTCTGTTGGAGACTCTGTACTTTAATTTCAAGAGGATGCTTATTTGCTTTGTAAGCATATTAACTTTGAATGTGTGGCAGGACGTTGTCTAATTTGAATATTGGAGGACAACTCGGATATTCCCTGCAAAATTTTACAGCTTTAATAATTATGTAAGCAGGACAAATCTCACACTATTTTTAAGCTATACCAAAGAATACTCAGTATCATAGCATTCCTTTAAACAATGGATGAGTGTTTGATTTTGATACTACGTTAATATGCAGGGATCTTAGCAACAATCAAATAGGTGATGTTATACCTTTTCAGCTTCCTCCTCATGTACAACGCATGTAAGTAGGCTGTACTATTCTCTGTATCAGATTGATATTTTTTGTTCGATTTTTTTTTTCTTTGTTTATATGATTTTATTGTGGAAGTAATATGTGCTTCTATTTGTTCCAAATTATTTTGAATCATACTATTTGCTGTATGCAATTGCGTTTCTTTAACACTGTCAGAGGCCTTCTCTTTTTTCTTTTCTTTGCAGATATCTTAATAATAATCAATTCACTGGAAGTCTTCCATATTCTTTATCAACTTTAGGATTCTTGTCCGATTTGTAAGTATCAATTTTGAATTCTATGTTAGATGCTGAAGTTTCGTATGGCATTACATTAACTTTTACAGAATATTTCGACTTTTACAGGAATCTAAGCAGCAATCAATTATCAGGTCCCATTCCAGACGTGTTTGAAGGCCTTACAGCCATAGTTAATCTGTACGTATCTTTTCAAAAAGTTTATGTTGTAAATATTTGATGATTAGTGTGTGCCTGCCATTGCTTAGTCAGATTTTACCTACTTATGATTTTGAGTAGATTATCACAAATTGTTTAATTTGCAGAGATATGTCTTCCAACAATTTCAGCGGTGCACTTCCAGAGTCAATGAGCACTTTAACAAGCCTCACTACTCTGTATGGTTCATAACCGTTACCTCCATGTCGAAATATTTTCTTATTCAATATTTAATTTTTCATCTTTACATGCTAGGAATGCTGACAGGACTTATTGTTTCTTCTGGTGTTTTTGCAGGTTTTTGCAGAACAATCAATTGAGTGGAAATATCAGCGTTCTTGCAAATCTAGCAAAATTGACAGACTTGTAATATGTTTGCCATGTTCTCTTTCTTAGCCAAGCTGTTTTGTTTTTGTGTACCAAACTATATAATGAATAGCGATAAAACTATTTTCAAGGAAGTTTCTCTTTTTTGGAAAATGTTGTTCTCAGATATTCTATTCACGGCAATTCGTTTGATTTTAACTGTTTCCATATTCCTCTGTGGTGACATCACACTGAAAAATGTTCAAAAATATTATTTGAAATGATGTTTCTGTTTTTATGTAATTTGGAGAATATTAATCTGATTTATCCCTCACTGAAGTATGTTGTTTTTATAACGTTACAGAAACATAGAGAGTAATCTTTTTACTGGATGGATACCATCAAAGTTATACGCTATACCAAATTTCAAGTAAGCAAATTTGGGGACAATCTTTCATTTGTATTGTGTAACAAATATTGCTCTTGGTTATGCTTCTGAAAACTTGTACATGTACATTCTGCAATAAAAGATTTTCTTTATTTTCTTGACGGCAGGTATGCTGGGAATCAATTTAACACATCTCCAGCTCTAGCCCCTCCCGTGAATTATCAACCACCACCACGGCCATCTAATTCTAAGCGCAATTTTACATCAGCTAACAGGAATAAAAATAAGGAGGAAAAAGACAATTTTTTGACAACAGCACGTATTGTTGGTATTGCAGTTGGAGGGTTTCTAGCTCTTGCTGTTATTATTCTCTTGATTATCTTGCTTGCAACAAGAACGCGTGAAAAGCGGCATACACATGAGCGAAAGAAAGATAGAAAGAAGAAAAAGCTAAATACTGAGAAGATATTATATGAAGATCTGGAGAAAGAACTGAAAGATGAACGTCCAAGACTACAGTTACCAAGTTCCATACCTGAGTGTATGTTTTTCTTCTTCGAATGCTTCATATGTTAATTAAGTTCTAGTCTCAAAAAGATTTTGTGCCTATGGAGAAATTTTGTTTCTTTTATATTAGTGGACGAACTTTAAAAGAAATTACCATTTCATGAAGCTGATTTTTTCACCTGTTTCTTAAAAAGTGCACAGAGATGTTCCGTATCAAACTACAGAAGAGGAAGTCAACTTTATACCGGCAGAAACAGAACCCAACATAGATTCTCTGGTCCGTCCTCCTCCTCCTCCTCCTCCACCACCACCACCACCACCACCCCCTCCCCCTCCCCCTCCACCTTTTGAAAATTATAAAGAATCTTCAGATATTCATATTAAAAAGCAGACAAAAAGTATTCCAGGATCCGATGATACTTTGAAGCCGGCTATATCTTCAACAGCCTTTACTGTTGCAGCTCTGCAACAATTTACAAATAGTTTTGCTCAAGAAAATTTAATTGGAGAAGGTTCGTTGGGTCCTGTTTACCGAGCAGAGCTTCCAGATGGAAAGGTACAAGCTTTTAGATGATTTACTTTTTCCAGCAATAATTTAGTTTTTCAAAAATTCCAAAGGTAATTCGTTATCTGTTTAAATTAGTAAACATTCAAACTGCATTACTTAAAAATATCTACCCAAAGGATCATAGTCACTTAAAAATCAGTGATGTTGACAGAGAAATGATGAATGATAGTGTTCATTATAAAACCAGAACAGCAATTGGAGACCTACATGTGACTTGGCTTCCATAGTCACAGCCATCGTTTTCATATCTTTAACTAATATTACATTAAAATCTAATTCAGGTAAAATTCTTAGTACACTTGTAAAGCTTCTATGATATGACAAAGAGATGGCAAAGAGTGATGCAAGAAGTTAGAGATGGCAAAGATGTTGATAGTTTACAGATAAGAAAGCCCAGGAACTCAATCTCATGGGAATCCCTAAGCATAGCTACCAAACAATGCTTCCAGTCTTCATGTGTTGGAGCAAGAGTATGTTGTATTGGAAGCAAAACTCTATTGGTTATGAGCTTGTCTTTAAAGTGCTGCTAGTTATAAGGTCATGAGTTCAATTCTGGCAATTCAATTGAGAAGCTCATTGGATATTAGATGTATTGAAAATGGCTTATCACCTGGAGACTTAATGCTCATCTAGCCAAAGTAGGAGGGTCATCTTCTTTTTGAGTGGCTGCATCCAATCTTGAACCCAGCTCTTACAACTTGAGAAACAAACACTGTGCTGTCTTTCCAAATGATGGCCTTTATAAGATATATTGAATATGATATGAATATTATGGATTTATGGGTATTTATAATTGCTAGACTTTGAGATATTTTCCCAGTCAACAACTATTTCCCAATTGTGTTATAGTAAAACTGGTAACTTATTAGCTTGCCAACGAACAAGTTATGGGTTTAAGCTTCACTGCTGGCATATTTCTTTGGGTCCATGTTCCAAGGGCTGACATAGTCTTAGCTCTAGCTATGTCACACGTTTGTTTGTGCTTTTCATCTTACATGTCTTTTCCAATACCCTTAGTTGCTTGCTAGAAATTGATGTGTCATACCCTTAGTTGCTTGCTAGAAATTGATGTGTCATACTCTCATATGTTAGAACATCGATTACGTTTGTTAACATTTATAATTCACTTTGATGATTAACTAAAGTCATTTATCTTAATAGCGAACCACAATTAATTAGGAGTCTCTTCCTTGGAATTTGTCTGATCATGTTATAAATAGAAGAATGCAGCTTCGTTCCCATTTTACTACTTTTAAGAAATGGTTATATACACTGTAAATTGTTCAACTTTGTTGTCTACAAATGAACATATTAGTGAACAGTGTTCCTGTGCATCCTTATAGTATTGCATATGCAATCAGATGCAGTTCAGAATAAAAAGGCATATTATTGGAGCAACATATATTATACAAATGCTGGAAATGGATTTCTTTAAAAGCAAATGACAATTCTTGAGTAAAGTTTGTATGAGTTATTTAAGCTACCAGTGCTAATTCTATCGATTGTACCCGGGATTTATTGCTACTAATGCATTCTGTACAAACCAACTAGTCTGATAGATCCTTTGGGTTTATACAGATGAAAATAAACTACAGTTTTAGTTTGAGTTTTGGAAATTGGCACAAATGATTTCTATTATTAAGCTTTTTATAATAGTTACTTGTGGTGCCCCTTAACCATTGCAACGTTTGACAATTAAATACTGTAAAATTGTTTCCCTCACAGCATTCTATGAATTATAGGTTCTAGCGATCAAGAAGCTTGAAGTTTGTGCCTCGATATTGGAGAATGAAATAAAGTTTTTACATCTGGTATCAAGTATTTCAAAGCTTCAACATAGCAATATTACAGAACTTGTTGGATATTGTGCTGAACATGGCCAACGCCTACTGGCATATGAATACATCAGCAATGGAACTTTGCATGATGCTCTTCATTCAGGGGATGGGCAAAGCATGCAGTTTTCCTGGTTAGCTCGCATGAAAATTGCGCTGGGATTAGCCAGGGCGCTTGAGTAAGTTTTATCATGCAGAGTAACTACTGCCTGTGTTTTACCCTACAAAGATATTTGTAATATGTTACATTCTTAAATCCAAATTGGGCAATCATCTAACAAGTAGTAGCTTCATGCAGGTACCTCCATGAAGCCTGCCGACCTTCCATAGTCCACCGGAACTTGAAGTCTGGAAATATTCTTTTAGATGACGATCTTAATCCACATCTATCTGACTCTGGGTTCGCAGATCTCTTCTCCACTGGTTCTGCACGTCTGGTAGGTGGTTATATAAATACCATTGCTTCCGTTGTCAACTTCAAAAGGGCATGGTTCATTTGCGTTGATATTTTTCAGATGTCTGGGCACATGTTGGCAACCGTTGGCTACAGTGCTCCTGAATTTTCAATGTCAGGAACCTATACCATTGAGAGCGATGTCTACAGTTTTGGGGTTGTGATGTTGGAGTTGTTAACTGGTCGTAAGCCCATGGACAGGTTTGTTTCTGTTCGTTGGTTTTAAAAATCGTTAGAGCAATGCAATTTTTGAAACCTCATATAGACAGATTAAGTAAATACTATTTTTTTAAAAAGTTGCTTAAGATGCATTAGAAACTTGTACGAAATTAATATTAACGGTTATACGTGAAACCCATTTTTATTGTAACGATGGCATGAGCATTGACTATATGGCTATATTCAGAGCTTGCTTAACTAAGAATACTATATTGTTTTTCAATAGTTCTAGGCCACGATCACAGCAATCATTAGTTCGGTGGGCTATCCCTAAGCTGCATGATATTGATGCCCTGAAAAAGATGGTAGACCCCTCTCTGAACGGTGGCTACCATCCCAAAGCACTTTCTCGATTTGCTGATATCATATCCTCATGTGTTCAGGTAATAATGATTTTTCATCGTCCAATTCTCAACATTATTAAATATTAAACAAAATTTTCTTGTATTTCTAAATGGAAAATGACTTCCTTTCTGGTTTTTTTTATTGTAGCCTGAGCCTGAATTTAGACCACCAATATCAGGAGTTGTGCAATCCCTTGTCCGCTTAGTTCATAGGGCATCCTTAAATAGAGAGAGAACGCAGGAGGCCCAGCGATAGGCATGATGCAGCAGATACATTAGCCTTTTCTTCATGAAAGGTAAATCCGTGTTTCTTATTTTATTTAAAATGAATGTTTCTTATTTTGAGAAAAAAAAATCTCTTATTTTTTGGATTCTCTTAACAATCCAGTATATCATTATAGGTTGGTGTTTCCTGGCTTCGTTATTCATGTTGTTAGCTTGTTGGTAAGACAAGTGACGAAAATCTTACGAGTCATATTTTCAATCCTGACTGATAATGGCTGAAATTGAACTGTCCAATAGATCTCTAGAATCTCATGGTTTCCACATGGATTATCATTTAATACAATACTTCAGTTCCAGTATTCTGCATTCACTTTTCTTTTATATCATGTACATTAGCAAAAATGGTAGCATAGAAAACTATATATATTTCAACATATGTTCTTCCATGAGATATTGCTTGGTTGAATAACTTGTAACGTGCATCTTTAAATGCTTCAAAATAGAGCTAGTAGTGATTGAAACTTGCCTTTATTGACCTGTATTTAATTTACGAGCCAAAGCATAATATATTAAATATGATAGCACTTCGCTTCTGGTAGCTGCACAACACACAGGCAATCAACTTTGGCACTTGGCTTTAGTTCTGGCTCTTGTTGCACTGCCCTGTATAAACCCTCAACTTCACAGAAAATTAATAACGTTGGGTAACAAGAGACATGGTTATGGAAGTTACCTCTTTAAGTCGGTCTGTATCAAACAATACATAAATGATGGCCACCAATATCAAATGGAGGCTATATGGCAAATTGCTATTCAAGTATATAGAATTCAGCTTTCATCCATGATCTCATTCAAACAATAGCCATGTTGTAAGGAAAGTTAATTCGCATTTGTGATAATTGTTTCTTTGTGCAGATGGAGTGCAGGGGCTAAGGACTTGTTTACCGACCCTGATTTTCTCAAAGATTAATACCATATTCGACTTAAGGAACCTGAATCGTTGCCGAAGGAATGGCGACATGTTTTTGTCTCTGATCAAATTGTTCATATAAATATATAGTCTCCGGCCAAGTGGAAATTTGCTCAAGAAAGTGACCAGATGATTTGTATTTTATCTTGTTTATCCTTCTAAAATAGTTGTGATTTTACTGGAAACTTTTTTCAGAAGTCCAATTTTTTATTTATCAACATGTATTACTCCAACTGTATCATATTTAACTGAACTAAGGCTTGACGCAAGTCATCTGTTTAATTCATTGGCCTAACAGATTTAGTTCAATTTAACAGTTTGTTACCTGTGAAGTATCATAATTATTTAAGGGGTCCAGCTGAAATTTAAAGTTTTAAACTGTTTATCTGGGCATTGAAACATTACATTGCATGTTTTCCATGGAAATTTGCTATTTGAATTGAACCCTTTAAAATTCCCGTTCAATCTATCAGACCACCTTGTATGAAAAGCTTTTTTGGTGGATAATTTAACCATTTTAAAAAAATTGTGTATTATCTTCCAAGCTTTAAGAATGAAGTATTAATTTTGAACATTCTATTGGAATAATAATAATAATAAGATTTTTAGGAGAGATCATCCAAAAACCTTGGAATAAAAAGTATTGAAAATTTAAAGTTCATAATAAGCTTAGAGGATTTTTAAAAAGAAGACTTTGGTGAGAAACGAAATCATCACCATCATCCTTACCTTGTGCTAAGAAATTATTAAAGAGAAGGTTCAAAATTATGTATGTAAGGTTAAACTTACAAATAAATATATATAATCATTATCTTAAAGGTTTGTTATGTGATCTTCTTTGTACATGTTCAATCCATCTAAGATGCCATTTCTATGATATATATATAAAAATGGCAAAGTAGGAGGCAAAAGTAGTAGTACTAGTCAAAGCTAAATATAAGACCTTGAATGATGACAATTAGAGATAAGAAATGTAAAGACATTGATTATGTCAAATGCACCAATGATGAGACGCGGATTGCACAAGCCGCGATATCGTGGCCGACGCGATATCGTGGTCCGTCGCCATATCTATAAATAAGAGGCGGCACTCCCCTCATTCGACATCCTAGGCGTAAAGTAGCGAAGCTCTGGTAGATTGATCACCCCAGAGATAGAATATTTTCCATGTGCCTGCAGTAGGAGTTCCCCAAGTGAACGATTTTTTATTCGAGCAGCTTTGTACCTGAACGCAAGTTGTGTACAGCAATAAAGACGAGCTTTGTGGATAAACCTTGCAGTGCATGGATAGGTTTAATTAATGTTATTTACTACTTTTCTAGTAACGCGGCATGAGTACGACTTGGTTACGAGCGTTGACGAATGTGTACGGCTAGCCAACGAAT
>MNCI01006987.1:164282-184049 GCA_015680685.1 Gnetum montanum | reverse complement strand
GGCACTCAAGGCCTTACAAGAGGAGAAACTCCAGGGCATACTTTAACACCATCAAATCCCAAGACCTAGAGTGCAAGACAAGGGAAAGGCACCCATGGAGGAGCCACCGCCACCAGGAACTACATGAGTTCCACCCAATTTTGTAGTTATAGGATTTTCTTTTGCATTCTTCGTGTTGTGTCTCAATTTTTTTTAATTCCACACTACGGCATAAATCCATTCTAGTTAGTCAATAATCCCATACCTATCCATTGTGTAATCAATGAAGCTTGTTCTCACTTTAACTCGAGGACGAGTTTTCATTTAGTCGTGGGGGTATGATGAGTCATGAATTGTTGGCCATGATATCACACCCATGATATCACGTACGTGATATCATAGCCTAGATGCGATATCACGTATGCGATATCGCAGCTTGTCTCCTCATCTATAAATAGGAGGCATGCAGATTTGGTAAAGAAGTTTTAAGTTGGAAGTTTTTTAGTTTTTTAGTACTAAGGTAGGGTCTTTTTGTTAGTTTGCCTCTCAACCCTTTCTCCCTGTGCATGCTCGCAGTGTGATGATTGTAATTGTATGACATCCTTATTTGAGTGTGACGTACTTGGACATGCACATGACTGGCAATAAAGATCAAGATTACTTCATCATTGTAGCATCCACTTAGCTTAATTATTTAATTGTTATTATTATTTATTGATTTCTTTGTTAATGTCTCTCTACCCTTATCTCCTAGTAATGTGGAATGAGTACAAATTAATCACGAGCATTTAAGTGTGACTACTTGGTAACCTAGTAGCGTACCTAGGCCATGAGCTTGGTAATCATAGTGGCAGTCATGCATGAGGTCCAAGATGTGTATGGATGATTAAGGAACAGATGCTCATTGCACTCAGGCTAGTTTAGATTCTCTCTCATCCTCTCTCTTAGCTTAGTTGATATTATTTCCCATCATACCTAGGAGTAGCATTAGTGTAGGAACACATCATACACCTCACTCTAGACAAAACCATATGTGAAAAAGCTAATACTAGTCTAGGTGGGAAGATAGCGAACTGCGATCTACGAGTAACTGTCTAGATACCACAACTAGTTCGTCTGCGGAGTTCGACTTGATCGTACATGAAGTGCTCGTATTCATATGGTTGAGTGTAGGGGTACCTTGTCACTCATTAGTTGGGTTTTCCACCATTCTGACATTGTTCAAATATTAGGAAGCTGAGTGAATAAAAATAAGTCTTTGCATGGTGTGGTTCTCACATGTAAACATAAAAAAAAGAGAGAAAAAAAGAAAAATATGAGAATTCAAAGCACACCCCTTAGACATAATAAAGCAATATGGGCTACAAGCGTTGGTTATGGCATTAGAAAGACATGTTACCCATGCTTGAAGGTTCCCTCTAACTAAGGCCCTTTCTCGCTTCTTGCTTCTCCATCTCACTCTCCTTGGGATGGTGGTCATTCTTTCTGGAAGCATTCTTATTGCCTCAAGAGGATGGATTGGCTAGGTGTATTGATGCGAGGTCACTAAATGTGGTTGGTTTGAGTTTGGATTTGGGATGAGTTCTACTCGGTTATCTTAACCATGAAATACACAAATGGCTTTACACAACCTTGTTCTTGAGATTCCATTTCATTCTCTCCTCTCCATCTTTCTTCCCATTTTCCACCTCATTGTTGGTTTTATCATTAGTCTATTCTGGGTTGATCCATTTTTTTCTTTGGTGAATTCTTGTGGGTAAGTTTTAAACTATTGCTTCCAAATGACATTCCTAGAGCCTATGGAATCTCAGGTTTGTGGGATTGTTAGGGCATAAAGGGCATGAGCTTGCTTTAGGGAGGACTCACTGGCATTTATTTTTGGTGTAATTGTTAACTTCTTTCCCTTAAACATTTCATGCAATCAATCATTTCTTATTTCATCCCCATCCATGACATCCATTTTATTGGTGTTGTCGTTTATATTTTTCATCTTTCTTATTCCTCATGTTTTTCCATCTTATAGCTACCAGAGGTTCACTCTTAGTCATGGGGGCCCTAGCATAAATTTTTCAATTTTTTCCATTTTACTAATTGCCGAACCCCTACACCTTGGGTAGTTGCCAATGATAAATCTCCAAATCAGTTTTTCCCATAACCACAACTCAACCAATGCGCTTCATATTGAGGCAAGGTATCAACTGCATTGTGGATTATCTATCCTTGCTCATTCGTGACTGTGTTGTGTGTGCAAATGGCAATCATACAAATAATGGACTGGGCTTGGAGGAAGCACTTAGGATGGACCGAAACTGGAGCATTTACAAAAGGAGCAAGTTTGGTGGCAAGGCTATGGATAAACAAAGAAAGGTGCAATCTCGACATTCGCGGCAACACGCTCCATCTTCTTGCTCTCTCTCTTTATCTCTTCAAGCTGCCTAATAAAGGCTTGCATGTCATTTATGTACGAGTGTTCCCCACAATGGTTATGAACACTAATGTTGTAATATGCTTATTGATTCTTTCACTAGGCATGTTGAGTCTATCATCCCATTTCACCATCAGTTGTCAATTAGTCAATAATCCCATACCTTCCCAATATTTTGTAAGAAACTTGAGGATGATTTTTCATTCAGTCGTGGAGGTATGATGAGAGCGATTACTCTAGTAGTTATTCTAATTATTAGAGTGGTTACTCTAGTAGTTACTTTAGTAGTTATTCTAATTATTAGAGTAGTTACTCTAATTATTAGAGTAGTTGCTCCCAAGTCTATAAATACACTGACTAGGCACAAAATTGGGAGAAAGTCTTTTAGCAGTCAAGTAGTGAAACTCTTGTAGTCTATTTGAAAGTTAGAGTATTTTCCAAGTTCCCGCAATAGGAGGTCTAAGTGTGGATGGATCTTTATTTGAGCATTGTGTACCTGAGCACATGTTGTGTACGGCAATAAAGACGAGCTCTTTGATTCATCCTTGCAGCACTTGAGATTTGTTTTCTTGCACATTTATTTTATTTTATTTTCTTATGCATTTATTTTATTTTATGCACTTTACATTTCTGTTATTAGCACAGCACTTCATTTTGATCAATTAAGTAAATTGTTAAATTACACAAGCACGACCACTTCAAGCATGCGTGTAATGCTTGGTAACCCAGTAACGATTAGTGTTTAGTAATCCCAGCAGTGTTGCACTGGTTCAAGATTTGTACGACAAGTGGGAACAGATGCTGGTGTTAGGATTAGTTAAAACTTAGTTAATGAGTAGTTAAGCTAAATTAGTCACTTAGTTACCTCTCTCCTTCCCTACTAGCGCAGGACATAAAAACATAAATGCTATAAAAATCATATGCCTCAAGCTTACTTAACCATACAATTGTGACATACAGGTAAGCTTGGGAAGATAATGATCAACCAACCCATACTTGTTCCACCAGGGCACATAAGCACTTAGTCCTTGGAATTCGACCAGATCATGTGTGAAACACTCGTATTCGTATGGTTGACCATAGGGGTACCTCGTCGCTCATCATGGTCCTAGATGAAAAAGTTACATTTATAATATAAGGTCTCTCTCGTAGCATTTGAAATTTTGTACATTAAGTTATGTGCATGAGGTTCCAGTAGAGAACCTCATCTCTTGATTAAAACTTAACTTTTCTTACTTTGAGGTTATGTTGTTGCTTGCTATGTGCCTTGTGCACTTCATTCAAGGATAAGACCACTAATCGATTTTCATCTAGCATGTTTAAGTTCAATAATCTTTCTTTGGGCTAGACTTAAATCATTATCAAGGTTAGAGGCTATTGAAAGTGTACAAAGCTTGGTTTAGATAGGAAGAGTTGGGAGTTTCCCATATACTAACTCATAGGAAGAATATTTGATAGGAAGTCTCCATGTTGAATGATAAGTCCAAAGAGCATTGTTAAGTTTGGTGCTCTAGTCTTTCCTATACTTTTTAACTATGCATGTTAGTATTTTTGTTATTTCCTTATTAGTGACCTTAGCTTGACCATTGGCTTGGGGATGGTATGAAGTTGTGAGTCTATGTTCAACCCCCAAGCATTGCATAAGATTCTAAAAAGTGGTACTTGTAAAGTGGGTTTCATTATTAGAAATTAGTTCCCTTGGCACACCAAATATTTTTACGACATTTTTTTATATAAACCATGTTGTTGTAGAAGATGAATAGTTGGTGATGGTAGCAGCTTTATCCCACTTCATGTAGTAGTTAATAATGACAATTATGTATGTCTTTTCATTGACCATGGGGTTGATGGGTCCCTTGAGGTCAATTCCCCAAATATTAAAAGGCTCTAGTGGTTGAATCAATTTTTGGAGTCCTTCCATTCATGTAGTCATCCCTTCATCTCTTTGGCATTTGTCATAGAAATGAAAGAACAGATGGACATCCCTAAAGATTGTTGGCTAATAATACCTTACCATGAGGATTTTAATGTCTATCATCATCCTAGCATCGTGGCATTCATAAGAGCCTTTGTGAGCATCCTAAAGGACTTGAATTTGATTTACATTAGGCACACACCATTGCACTAGGTCATCAACACAAATTTTGTAGAGGTTACCTTTGATTTCCATGAAATGTTTAGCTTGATGAAGAAACTGTTGTTTCTTCTTATTGTCCCATTCATGTGGCATCTCTTGAATGAGCATGTAGGAGAGGATGTGATCATACTAGTTGGAATCTTTAAAATATCCAACTTTAATAGCATTGGAAAAGAGGAGTTCGTCTAGGAACTAATTAGATTATGATCATTCATCCTCTTTTCTATCCCATTTCAATCAAGACAAGTGGTTAGCAACCACATTCTTGATCTTGTTTTGGTCAATTATTGTAAGATCAAACTTTTAAAGAATCACAAATCATCGTATGACATAGGGGCTCATCATTGATTTATTCATTAAGAACTATATGACACTATGATTAGTGTGCACAAAAAATTAATATCAAGTACATAGTGCCTAAATTTTTCTAAGGTATACATCACTACAATGAGCTCCTTTTTAGTGGTGATGTAGTTCAGTTGTGCACCCATAATGCTCCTGCTTACATAATGGATGTAGTATAGGCACTTTTGAGTATCCAATTATGTAAGCATGACCCCCAAAGCATAATGGGATGCATCAGTCATGATGTGGAATTGGTTGGATGAGTTAGGTGCTCATAGAATTGGATTTTCTATGAGTTTCTGTTTCAAATGTTGGAATGCACTCTTGCATTCCTTGGTTTAGGTAAATGGTGCATCCTTATTTGTGAGTTCTACCAATAGTTTGATAATTTTTGAGAAGTTTTTAATGAAGCACCTATAATAACCAATGTGTTTAAGGAATTACCTTACATCTTTTAATATTTTTGGTTGTCTAGTTTTTCCTTGGATGACCCATACTTTTTCTAGGTCCTCCTTGATCCCTTTGTTGGAAATTTAATGCTCCAAAATAATGCCCTCTTGGACCATTAGATGGCTCTTTTACTAATTGAGTCTTAGGTTCGTATCCACACATCTTTGAAGAACTTGCTGAAGGTGGTCTAAGCATTGCTCAAATATAGCCCCCATAGGTAGAGAAGTCATTCACGAAGACTTCCACCTTGCTACCAATGTTTTGTTGAAAGATGCTAAGGACCAATCGTTGGAACATAGTAGGAGCATTGCATAGGCCAAAGGGCATTTTTTTGCATGCAAAAGTTCCCTAAGGACTTGTGAATGTAGTCTTAGCCTAGTCCTTTGGTGCTATATGGATTTTGTTATACCCACTATAATCATCTAGAAATACATAATAGTAATTCCTTGCTATGGTGTTCAACACCTAGTTCACAAATGGTAGTGGAAAATGGTCCTTGTATGTCACCATGTTCAACAGTTGAAAGTCTATGCATACTCTCCATTTGTTTTTCTTTCTTTGGAAGAATAATGAGTGGGCTAACCCACTTGCTATTTGCAATTGGGTAGATGAACCCAACTTTGAGGAGTTGCTCATTGCAATTGGGTAGATGAACCCAGCTTTGAGGAGTTGCTCAATTTTCTCCTTGACAATTTGCTTGAGTTTGGGATTCAATTGTTGTTGTGGTTGCCTCTTTGGCTTGATGGAGGATTTTGTGTAGATTTGATGCTGGCATATTCAAGGGTCTATCCCTCTAAGCTCATGATATGACCAAGCAAATATTGTTGGCCATTTGTTTACAACTTTCAACAATTTTTGTTTTTGTTTAGGAGTAAGTGTGACATTGATAATCACTAGCTTGTCATTATTGAGGAAAGAATATTCCATGCACATTGGTAGAGCCCTTAACTTGAGGGGCTATCTCTTGAAATTATTAGGGATCTCCAACTCTCCCCAATCTATTTCACTTTACACATTAGAAAGTTGGCGATGGAGTTCCTCCATGTTGTCCATGCTTTCCACATAGGTACTAGTAAGGCTCTCAACTAATTACATGCATAAATTTGATTTGGTTTCATCAGTCAATGGGTACCTTCTTATTTTGTGACTATTACATATAGGTAGCTTTAAATTACTGTAGTTTCTGCACATTGATTACATGCTTGAAGTGATGTGTCTATGATGGCCCATAGTTTCTGCACACAATTACACCTTGTGTCATTGTATGCGATGCATGGAACTCTCTTCTTCTCCACTTTACCAAATTCATTTTCCTTAGAAATTTCCAAGGAAAGGTTCCAAATCTCCATTCTAGCATCAATTGTGCTTAACCATGCCCTTTTCATAATGATAGGGAAGTTCCCCTTACAGTTCTCCACATGGATCACTAGGAAATCTGCAAGATAGGACCACCCACAAATGGTGGTCACAATGTCCTCCACTAACCCTAGAGGGATAGTGATGGATTAATTTGCCAGCTATAATATGATGTTGCTGTTTTTTAAAGGAGGTAGGTTCCAAGATTTTTACATTTATGAAAAAATTAAATTGACTTCAAAACTTGAACTAAAAAGATTCTTGCATGGTTCATTTTCTATGATCTGTCAGTAGATGAGAGGATTTCTAGGATTAAATTGCTTCTTGAGAAGGTGGCCAACCTTAATCCAATTTGTGATCGCATGGGTTAACATGACAGTGTGGATTTGAAGAGATTTTTGATTTGAAGACATCTCAGTATGAATTTTAGAGGTAGAAGTAGTAGGGTCAGTAGCCATAGGTGTTTGTGAGGGCTTTGTGAGGTTGCTAGTTCTGAAGAATGACCTCTTGTGAGGCTTAGGTTTAGGACAACTTACTAGGTAGCCAATTATAGATTCACTGCCCTCACAACATTTCTTTGCTATGGGTGCATAGGTATTTCAACTTGCATAGATGGAGTAGGTGGCAAAGGTATTGTCAGTTATGGTGTAGGAGTGGATGAGTGTTGAGGAGGATAGAAGGAAAAAGGAGACTTTCCCTTGAAGAAGGTGCTTTATAGTATTTCGAAGGGTAGTAGTAGTATGGGAAGGAAGCATGACTAGATGAGTCACGTAGGGATACAAGCTATTGGACATAGTAGCCATAGGAATTAGGTTGTTTGTAAGGATATTACTACCTTGGTGGTGGCATCCCCCATGACTACGGGTGTTGCCACTACTGATATTGCTCTTGAGGTTGAGGTGATGGTCCACTCAAATAATATGCTTGTTTGTGAAATTGCTACCTATAGTTTCCTTGTGGATAAGGCAACCTCCTAGATGCTTACCATTTTTCTAATCTAGCATTCAAAGTGTACACCTTAGATTCTTGCAAGTGTGAAAACACTAGACAACATCCCATAGGATATTCGTATTGGCAAATGTTACAATTTTTATCATTAGTTTTAGAATTTGCAACCTTCTCTATTGTTGTAGCTTTACCCTTATTTTTGTGATATCCATGTTTTGTATTCTTATTCTTTCTTCTTTTGTGATTACTACCCCCTTTGTCTCTTCATTCCTTTACAATCTTCAATGTTATTTAGAACTTCTCATCCAAGAAGTCCCACATCTTGTCTACCTTAGCTAATATGTTGATAACAAATTTCTATATCATCAAGGTTTTTCTTTGTACCACTTCATCAAATGCTGCCTCCTTCTCATTATCATAGAAACACACCTTCCTTTTGTGAATGGAGGGATTCCTATTGTACTCTTTTGCATTCTCTTGCTTTTTAAATTCACCTTCTTTCTTGGCTACCTAATTAATTAGCCTTTAGATCTGATGGACCCTTAGCTCAGAAAGTCTTCCTTGGGCATAAACCCTAAGAGTTTTTCTTGTTTCATTCTTGAGCCCATATATGATATGGCATAGCTAATCCCTATGGGAGTATCCATGGCTTGGGCATTAGTGTAAAAGGGAATAGTATCTGCCTAGTGCTGCATCCAAGGACTCATGATTGCCTTATTTCCATCCTTGGATTTTTCTTCACAAATTGGACACTCTAGAGTAAGTTTGATACTTGTCATTGAATAGCTTTAGCATCGTACTTCATTGGTAGATAGATTTTAGTTCTAAGGACTAGTACCAACTTTTAGCTTCTTTAATGAGTATCCTTGGGAACAATTTTAGCTTTTTCCATTTATTTTCAATGTTATGCAAGGCACAGGCATCATGAAAGGCTTGCAAGTGGTTATGTGGATCTAAGTTATATCCCCCCTCAAATTTGGGGATATTGTTCATATTTAGCCGCTTGATTCAACTATCTTTCAAGTGTCTAGTTTGGATTCTAACTACCTTTGAAATGTTCAACATATTTCTAGTAGCAAGTATAGGCTCATCATAGTCATAACGATCTCATTGGTCCCTATCATGGCCATGATGCCTATGGTGAGTTTTGCTATACCTTCTTTCTCTACGATGTTCCTCCTCTTGTTGTTGTTCTTACCCCTATTCTCTGCTATCTGAACAAGATTTGTGATCATCCCTATCCCATTATTCATCTTCATCCTGATCACACCTACTCTTCTTTTTATCTTAGCCTTTTCTCCTCTTGTCTAAGTTGGAGGAGGAAGATGATGAGGGTGAGGAAGAAGGAGAATCAACACCAGAATGACGCCTATTGGATCCCCTTCTTTGATCCCTTACTCAATCCTTGTGTTTGTTTTTTTTCTTTATGTTTGTCATTATTCTTGCTCTTGGGTGAATAGTTATGGATGTTATCTTTTGAGGGTCCCTGGTCTTGAGAACCATTCTTCCCATCACTCATGTTGTTCATAGTTAATTGCAACCTCTGGTTGAGGGTCTTCCCATCAAAGAAAGGGGGAGAGTTAGTGTATTAGGATTATTTTGAAAAGAGTTCATTGCCTTCTTTGTATTATTGCAAGAATAATTGGGTTAGGACCCTCTTTCCTTAGAAGCCTCATATCATACTTCCATCTACTGATCCTTTTTCTATTAGGAATTAGTGGGATGATAATCCTTGTAGATGTGGTCTTGGACCTCATATTCTACATTAAGTCTAGCAATGCCCAACATGATCAGATTATTCATTAGCATTTCAAGAATAGATCAGTTGGAAGCAAACATAATGTTACCTTCCATGTCCTTCCATCACATCTACTCATCCTAATGTAGGATGAAGGTGAAATTTGGACTGTAAGGATTTGGATAGTTGTAAACAACATGAAGTTTTTGGGATGTTTTCTAAACCTCTTGTCTTTGATTGGTTCCACTTGTAAGTGGTGGAGATTTGTCCTTATGAGAAGAAGCCATGTTAGTTCTTGCTAAAACACTATGCTTTGCTCTTAGGTTGTTAATGATTTATCATTTATTGACCCTTACAATGTCTTTGTATGATATCACTGTCTTTTCCTAGTTAGTGCACTCAAATAAACTATGTCCTTAGCAATGGCACCAATGATGAGTGGCAAGTAGTCCCTATGCCCAACCATACAAATCACAAGTGTGCACTAGTGATCTAGTCGAATTTTATGAACTTAGCTCCTAAGTATGCCTATAGACAAAGATGGTGACTTGGGGAAATATGATCATTGTCCTTTTAGCTCTTACTTGTGTAGGCTCTCATGTATGGTTAAGTGTGAGCTAAGGAAGATGATATTTATTTATATTTTATATTTTTATATATTTAATCCTAAGTGTTGAAGTAAAGATAAATGGTTGAGAATTAACTAATCTAACTATCTAATGGTTCTAAGACTAACGAGCCTAGCTTAAGTATCCAAGCCCACTTGTTGTACACATCTTGAACTTGTATCAATGCTTCTGGGTTACCAAGTATTAATTATTGGGCATAACAAATTGCTACTACTAGGATTACCAAGCGTTAAATGATATGCTCGAAGTGGTTGTACTCATGTGTTCATTATTAAGGACATTAATTAATTAAAGTAAGAATATAAATTGCATTAATAATAAAGTGCATGAAAGAAATATTAACCTATTTCAGATGCTACAAGGAATGTTAAGAATCTTGTCTTTATTATTGGTCACATCAATGTGTTTAGGTACAAGATGCTTGAATAAAGATTTGCACAATCACTTGATTTTCTATTGCGGGCACTTAGAAAATATTCTAGAGTTAGAAAATATTCTAATTCTAAGGAAAGAAAATTACAAGAGTTTGGCTATGCTATTAACAGGATGTGCCATAAATGTAGTGGGTATGCACATTTATATAGGCTTGACATGACACTACGTTAACACATTTGCATCGACACATCTTTCCATGAGTCAATGGGGCTATGTTGACAAGGCTATGTCAATGGGGCTATGTTAACGCATACCTGTTGATGTAGCCACCTAATGATTCATAAAAAATGAAGAAGCTTTTTTTTATGTGGTGGAGTGAGGCTATTAGAATCTAAAATAATTTTTTTAACATATTCACATCCAAGACATATAGTTAAATCAAAACTTTATAACTCTTTCCTACTAGAATCAAACCCATAGCTTGGAGCTTACAACCACGTTAACATCTTCTTATTATAAGGAGCTTATTTCATCTTAGGATGTTAGAAAGTAGCTTTTCTAAATTTTTCTGTAATTAATACTATTATTTAAAGGTGCAAATTAAGCAATACTAAAGTAATGGAAAAATGTATTATGTTTAGAAATAGTATTTATGAATATAAGATGAAAAAACAAGAACAAGTTTAAGTTTAATATGATATTTTGTTATTGGATGTAAAGATATTACTTTTTAAATTTGAAGCTTTATGGAAATGGAAATGCGTAATTATGTCCTTGTGAGACCACAAAGGGTCCAGAAGACAAAAAATTTTTATTACAAGGCTTTGATATTAATTTATTATTTTCTATTATGAAGTGTTGGATCCAAAAAGTAATTTTAATAATATGGAAAAAGTCAAGGTATGTCACATGTTAAGAACTTAGCAGAGGTGAAACTTCAATACAATATAGAAAAGAAAAACTCATCAATTGTGATGTTATCTATTTAGGTGCATAAATTTATAAGTAGTATTGAAAAAGTAAGAAAATAAAATTATTTTTTAGTAGGAAAGTTGATTTTCATTTTGGTAACTTTTACATCACATTTAACCTCTATCCTTGAGCATTTTCTTTAGATTCTCTCTTCAATGATTTGATATAATCTAAATTTTTCAAAAATATTATTATTCATTTTTTAAGGATTTGACATCCCCTCATGCTTGAACCTAAGAGAGTAAAAGCTTAGGTAGAAACTGAAAGTTGTGATTAAGTAGTAACCTTCTTGCAAAAGGTAGATTCACTTCATGAATTGATTTCACCATTGCTTTCTTGGTTAACAAAACATTACATTTAGAACCATTATTGTTAGTTATTAGTTACTTATCAACATTATTTATTATCTTTGAATTAACAGTGTTAATGTTGGATATAGATGAAATTGTTGGGTTGTTGAAACTAAAAATAAGTGAAACATAGGTGCATCCTAAGATATATAGTCCAATTAGAAATTTATATAACTCTATATTACCCATTGAAATTGAACCTTTCAAATTAAGTGTCTTACTGCTAGGCTAACATCTTATTATGATGTAGATGAAATTTTCAATTGAAATAATTGAAACATAGGTACACCCCAAGATTTATAGAAGTTTATAACTCAATAATACCTAGTAGAATCGAACTTGTGACCTGGGGTTACTAGGCCAAGACCTGTACGACTAGGCTAACACTTCATTGTTAGCCTAGTGGTACATTAGCACCTCTTGGACTAAAGATAAAAAGATTCATGGGTGTTTCTATTTTTCAAGGTTTGTTTTTATTACTTATATTTTTCTATTCTTGACTTTAGGTTGATTTTTTCTATTCTTTTCTTCATCTTGTTATAATTCAACTATTTTCTATTGATTAAAGAAAATAATTTAGATGTTGGAACCTAAAATAATTGAAATATAGTTATATCCTAAGATATGTAGTCCAATTAAAACTTTATAACTCAGCATTACCCATTAGAATTAAAACCATAATGTGAAGCTTTCAAATTAAAAGTTTAACATCTCATTGTTAAAGAGGTTGTTGGAATCAAAAATAGATGATTATAATTTGTGAGTAGATTTAATGCTTTTCAATGGATCTTATGTTTTTCTATGGATTTGATGTTTCTTCAGTGAATTTGATTTTTTTAGTGGATTTGATATTTTTCTAGTGAATCTATTTGGAATTACATGCAATGTTGCCAAATTCAGTAAATGATCATTCCAGTGGATCCATCTCTACAAGTTACCTAATGATTTATATAAATCTACAAGTTACCTAATGATTTATATAAATCTACAAGTTACCTAATGATTTATATAAATCTACAAGTTACCTAGTGACTAAGGTGAAACAAATAGTCATTCCTAATATCTCTCAGAAACCTATTATTGATTTAGATGATTTTTAAATGGTTTTTCATAATAGAAAATGTCAAGGAAGTCTATCTATTGGTGATTACATGTTAAATCTTTAGAATGGACAACATGATTAAGATATTTAACTCATAAAATTATATTAAGGACTCAAGTGTGACTTAAAGTAACAACCTTTTACCTAACAAAAAAATGAGCTAACCATGAAAGATACTTATCGCTATTAAGGAAATTGAAATTGAAAGTTTTACTTACATCCAATGATATCCCTTGGATCCATAGGACTAGTTTCAAAATTCCTTTAATGAAACTTTTTTATTTTTTATTTTTAACTTAGTGCTACATAGTAGAATTAAATCTAATACTCCTTGGATCTATAAGTCTAGTTTTAAAATTACTTTTATTGAATTTTTTTATTTTTAATTTATAAGTTAGTGATACTTAATAGAATTGAACATGTGACCTAGTATTACTAGGTCAAGACCTAAAGAGTCTAAAAGGCCCTGGATCTACCATCTAAGCTTAAAGGAAATAAAGAACTTTATTAGAACAAGCACACTCTTGTTAAACTTTCTTAAATTCTATTATGTCTCTCTTCTATTATGAATGAATATGTGTTGCTACAATTATATAGGCCTTGATCTCCCAAGAATAGATTTGGACAGATAACCATGAATCTCAAAAATCATGGGGATGATCCTTATCATCTTATTTAAGGATCTTCTTAATATGGGATGACCTAAACATGGGATTGGATAAGAATTACATGAATAGGATCTCATCTTATTTAAAATAGATTAATGGATGAGATCTATCTAATTCTATTATGGAACATCTAGTCATCATATTCCACAAGAACTTCACCACTAGGTTAACACCTCATTATCATAATATAGTTATCTAGTTTTAGGTGTAAGAATACAGATAAAAGAAACTCCAAATCTACAAAAAGAAAAGGCATAATATTTTTGGAACTACCTTTTTAGGTGATGAGTGGTGAGGTACCCCTACACTCAACCATACGAATACGAGCGTTACACGCGCAATCTGGTTGAATTCCATAGACTAAGTGCCTACACGCCTTATGGAACACTTAAGGTTAATCATTCGTTATTTTCCTAGACTTACTTGTATTTTTCATGGTTGTATGGTTAAGTAAGTTTGAGGTATATGATTTTTATATCTTTTATGTTTTATCACCTATGCTAATGAGGGAAAGGGTGAAGAGACTAAGTAACTAACTTTAACTAACTAAGTTCTAATGCCTAGCATTAGTATCCATCCCACTTACCGTTCACACCCTGAACCAATGCAACCTTCTGGGATTACCAAACGCTATTCGTTGTTGGGATTATCAAGTGTAACGCAGGTGCTTGAAGCGGTTGTACTAAATGCACTTAACTATGGAAGAAGGGTTGAGAGAGATTTAATTAACTAATAAAGCATTTAAAGGATGAACAATAAATAACAATAATTAAAGTCCTATTTAGCTTAGTCCATGAATTGCAAGGTTTATCCAATAGTTCATCTTTATTTCTATACACAATTGTACGTTCAGGTACAAAATTGCTCGAATAAAGATCCCTTCACATTGGAGCTCCTACTGCGGGCACATGGAAATTATTCTATCTCTGGAGAGGTAAAACTGCTAGAGTTTCACTAAGGTTCTAGATCTAGATGGAGAAACAAGAGAGAGTCACCTCTTATTTATAGATTTCGTGGTGCGTTGTGATATCGCATACACGATATCATAGGGGAAGACGCGATATCGTGACCCATGCGATATCGTGTTGCATCATACCTCCATGACTGAATAAAAGCTCATCCTCGAGTTCCTTACAAAATATTGGGAAGGTATGAGATTATTGACTTGAATGGAACTAATGGTGAATGGGATGACATGTGAACGGATAATCATTATAGAACATTAAAAAACTAGTGTTCATGACAACAAGAGTGAAGACCTTATACATTTGACATCAGGCCTTATTTGGCAGCTGAGAGAGAAGAGAGAAGAGAGAAGTCTACTGCTTCCAATGCCAAGATTGCACCTTTCGTTGTCTATCCATAAGCACACTATCCATCTCGTTCCTTGCATAGCTGCTTCAGCACCGATCCATTCCAAGTGTTCACTCCAGATCCAATCCATTGTTGCATGATTGCCATCTGCACACACAACACAGTATTTATATTAGAAAGGGTAAATGAATCACAATGCAGTTGATACCTTGCTTCGGTGAAAGGTCCATTGGCTGAGTTGTGGTATGGCTAATACGGGTCTGAAGATATAAGAGTGGTGACTACCGAAGGTGTAGGGGTGAGGAGAAAATTGAAAAAATTGGGTCAGGACCCCCATGATTAAGAGCGAACCTTCGGTAGTGATAGAATGGAGAAAGAAAATGAACAAGAAAGAGGGAGAAAAAGAGACAAGTATAATGTCAATGAAATGGATGTCAAGATGGAAATGAACAAAATAGGGTTGATTGCAAAAATGTTAAGGGAAATAATTTAACTAGTGTACCAAATAGGAATGCTAGTGGGTCCTCCCCAAAGTAGGCTCATGCCCTTAATGCCCTGACAAACCCACATTCAAAGAGTCTATAGGCTCTGGGAATGTCATTTGGAACAAGAGTTAAAGTCTTAACCACAAGAATTTACCAAAAAGAAAACAATGCATCAACCAAAATACACAGTATGATACAACTGGCAATGATGATCAATGGAGGAAGAATGATGGAAAGAAGAGAATGGAATGGAATCTCAAGAACAAGGTGATGTATAGCCCCTTGTGTAGTTAATGATTAATGTGACTTAGTAGATCCCATTCCAAGTCCGACCTCAAAAAAACCACATCCAATGACTTTGCATCAATGCCTTCAGCTAATCCATCCATCTAAAGTAACAAGAATGCATCCCTCAATGATCGACCACCATTTCGACGAAATGAAGGAGAGAATAGGAAGTTAGGAGGGCCTTAGTTAGAGAGAACATGTTTATTTTAGTTCCATAACCAGTGCTTGTGGCCCAAAGGATTATTTTTTCTAAGGGGTGTGCTTTTAACTCTCACAGTTTTTTTTTGTGTTTTATGTGTTTATGCGTGAGAACCACACCATTCAAAGACTTTGTTATTTTTATTAGCTCAACTTCCCGATAATGGACCAATGTCAGAATGGGAAGGAAAACTCAAGAAGAAAACATCCAAGCACCCAAGAGAATGGCCAACAAAAATACATCAAGTTCCCTTGAAGTCACACCCTTTTCAATCCTTGAGTCCTTCCTTAGTTGGAGAAATGCCCAGTCACCAATTCGTTATAGTTCTTATTATTGAGAAAAGGACTGTACAGTTCCAAGCCAAGAGAGACCATAGAAATTTGGGGATGTATGGATGAAGTGGACTCATTTCCTGTCATATCAAAAGAATCATACCTTAGTATCAACATCATAATATTAAGGGTAAAAGCCAAACATTAGCAATCAATAGGGAACAATTCATACCATCATTAGAGCACTTATTGGGTGACAAACTTAACAAAATAGATAAGCGTGTTCACACACACACAAAGAAATGAAAAAGTATAAACGATGTTGTATAACAAAAACAAGAAAAGTTAAAGGAATTTATAAAACAAAAATGTGCAAAAAAAAAATGTGTAAAACAAAAACTAAAAAGAACTGAGGGCCTCAAATGATCAGCATAGGTGGCCATCTCCCCCATGACTGAATTGAAAGGCAGAGATCCAAAATAATGAGCATTTGTTTAAATTTCTTAAAAGTGTCCAACTTCTCCCAATTGATGTTTTCAGGTTAGGGGTTGAAAGTTGGCGACGCTCATATTCCAATGTATCTATGCTTTCGTTGTGGGTGCAAGTTGTTCCCCTAGTTTATTTCATGCATGTTGGTGGGCTGCTCTCTTAATTAGCTATCAACCACTAGGTGTTCTCTTGTTGTGTGGTTGCTACATATAGGCACCTTTGTATCTGAGTTTCTTGGGCATACCAATTGCATGCAGGAGATGCTGAGCATTCCTCCATGTCATCACCCTCTAGGTCACTATATGTGATACATGGAACTTTCTTCTTCTCGATCTTTCCATAAATATTTTCCTTAGATATTTCCAGGGAAAGATCATATATTCCTAGGCATGCGTTTATGGTACTTAGCCATGCCCTCCCCATTATAATTGGAAAGTCCCCTTTGTTATTGTTGACTTCTATCACTAGGAAATCAGCTGGGTATGACCAACCACACACAGTGGTAATGATGTCCTCCACCAATCCCAAGGGAATAGTGATGGACTGGTCAGCCAGCTCTAGTTGAATATTGCTCTTCTTTAGTGGAGGTAGGTTCCAGGCTTTATACATCTCTCGTGATATGAAGTTGACTCTGGAACCTAAGTCAAGAAGAGCCTTACGTGGTTCATTCCAAGCGACTTGGAGGTAGATTAAGGGACTTCCAGGGTCAGAGAGTTTCCTGGGAAGGTGGCCCACCTTTATCCAGTCAGTAATGGTATGTGTTAACATAACTGTATGCGTTGAGCCCTGTTGTTGATTTGAAGGGAGCTTCGAAGCCTTATTTGTTGGAGGAGCATGCATAGACTCAACCGCTTGTGGTTTTGAGAGCTTGTGTGGGCTTTTGGTTTTAAAGAAAGGTCTTCTCTTCGTGCGGTTGTTAGAACTAATAGTGGGTTGAAGGTTTACAGCTCTCGTAGCATTACGTTGCTGCGGTTGAGTGGGGAGTTCTCCTGTTATCGTTGGAGCAGGTGGTAGTGGAACTATCGGCGTATGAGTGGCGGATGGATTTGGAGGATGGTATGCATGTGGTATGTCTCCCGTAGGAGAAGGAGTCCTAAAATACTCCCAAACTTGGTAGTGATGTTGTGGGGTTGCGTGACCCATAGAGTCACTTGGAGAAACTGGCTGCTGCATGTAATAGCCATAAGGATTTGGTTGTTGGTAAGGGTATTTTTGTCTAGGCAGTGGCATCCCCCATGATTGTGGGTATTTCCATTGTTGGTGTTGCCTGATAGGTTGTAGCGGAGTTCCACTTGGATAATATGTTAATGGTTGGTGGAACTTCCTTGGGTTACCTTGGGGATGAGGTAACCTTCGAGGTGCTTGCCATTTGTTAAGTCTTGGGTTGAGTGCATACATCCCAGACTCTTGTAGATGTGAAATTATTGGGAAACATCCCTTAGGATGGTCATATTGGTAGATCTCACATCCACTGTTATTGTCTGTATTCGAATCCACAACCTCATCAGCAATAGTCATTTTCCCCTTACCCTTGTTACGTGCATGGTCTGAATCTCTCCGCTTTTTCTTATCATGATCACTACTTCGCTCCTCCTTAGACTCCTCTATGATTTTTAGGATAGTTTTAATTTTACTATCTAAGGAGCTCCATATTTGATCTACCTTAGCTGAAACTTCCATTGTTAATTTTTGAAGTGGCAAGGTTTTTCTATTAACCAACTCTTCGAGTAGTGACTCATCCTCCTCCTCGTAGAATCTCACTCCCCTCTTTTGGAGGGAAGGATCACAGTTGTACCCTTTTTCACTTTCTCTTTTCTGTTGCTCCCCTTCTTCTTTAGCTACTTGCTCAAAAAATCTATGAACTTCATGGGATCTAAGTTTAGATAATCTCCCTTGGGCATATGTCCCAAGGGTTCTCCTGGTTTCATGTATTAGGCCCATCAACAAGGTGGTGGAGTTGATCCCGTTGTGCATAACCATGGCTTGGACAACAATGTAGTAATGTGTAATATCGACCCATGGCAGCATCCAAGGTTTTGTGATTACCTTGCTTTCATCCTTGGATCTTCTTACGCAAGTTAGATACTCTGGAGTACATTTGGTATTTATCGTTAAACAATTCTAGCATTGTACTCTACCTCCTAATGGTTTCCAACTCTAAGGACCAATACCAACTCTTTGCTTCTTTTATGAGTGTCCTAGGAAACAACTTTAACTTCTGCCACTCATTTTCAATATTTTGAAAGGTACAGGCATCGTGGAATGCCTGTAAGTGATTTTGCGGATCAACATTGTATCCCCCCTCAAATCATGGGATATTATTCATGTCTAGTCTCTTGATTCGACTGTCTTTTTGGTGCCTTGTAGGTATCCTCATAGCCTTCGTAATGTCTAACATACTCCAGGTTACTAGTAGGGGTTCATCATGATCATCTCTCTCATGATGTCTATGATGCCTACATGGTTCCCTACTTTCTCTTCTATGCCTTGATTCCCTAGAATGCCCTCGTCCTTCCTCTCAACTCTCTCATCGAGGTCTCTCATTTTGCTTACCCTTATCCTCACCATTGTGCTCTTTGTGACTATGTCCTGATGTGGAAGGAGAGGATGAATGATGTGATGAAGGGAAAGAAGAAGGGGAACCATCACCATGACAATGTTTCTTACCTTTTGTTTGGTGGCTAGGGCCTCGATCATGATGACGATCCGAATGCCCGTCCTTGTCATGTGTTTTTGTTCCCTCATTGAACACTTGGTGTTCATGGGGATCAGAACCAGGCTTTTGAATTGTAGGGTGTAGGTTTTGATACCCCACCTCCTCACCATCGTTAGGAGGGGGAACATCATTTTGTGGAAAACCTATTGAAATAGGTTCACCACGCTTGATTTCTCTTATGACGGGTGAATCGTTATGGGGCCCCTTTCCCTTCAACTATGTATGGTAGCTCTCCTACCTTGAGTCCCTTAAACGTTGTGCTACTATGGGATGGTAACCCCTTGTGTCATAATCTTCTAAAATGTATTCAGTGTATAGCTGCGTCATGTCTATCTGTGCAAGAGCACGAAGGAGCATGTTTGGGATTGCAGGATCTGGAGGTAACACTATGTTACCTTGCAAGTCTCGCCAACACAGTTGTTGATTGTGATGGAGGATAAAGGTAAAATCAGGTACATACTCATCATGATGAGTATATACTACCCGATACTGTTGAGGAACTGGTGATTCTTGGTTACATGTGTTAGACC
>MNCI01006987.1:149147-163946 GCA_015680685.1 Gnetum montanum | reverse complement strand
GGATTACCAAACGGTATTCGTTGCTGGGATTACTAAGTGTAACGCACGTGCTCGAAGCAGTCATACTGAATGCACTTAACTATGGGAGAAGGGTTGAGAGAGATTTAATTAACTAATAAAGCATTTTAAAAATGAACAATAAATAACAATAATTAAATTCCTATTTAGCTTAGTCCATGCACTATAAGGTTTATCCAATAGTTCATCTTTATTGCCGTACACAATTGTGCGTTCAGGTACAAAATTTCTTGAATAAAGATCCGTTCACTTTGGAGCTCCTACTATGGGCACATGGAAATTATTCTATCTATGGAGAGGTAAAACTACCAGAGTTTCACTAAAGGTCTAGATCTAGATGGAGAAATAAGGGAGAGATGTCTCTTATTTATAGATTTGGTGGCATGTTGCGATAACGCGTACATGATATCGCAAGGGAAGATGCGATATCGTGGCCGATGCGATATCGCATACACGATATTGTGGCCCATGCGATATCGCGTCCCATCATTAGGTTTTCATCCTTATAATCGATTTTGAGAACCCTCCCCTTTGGGGTAGGAAATTAGACATTTTATAAAAAGATTAACACTGGGTAGAGTTGGAGTGTAACATCTCGTTCTTGGATGTCATGGCAAACGTCAAATATATATTATATTAGAAATTATG
This sequence comes from Gnetum montanum, assembly GCA_015680685.1. NCBI lineage: Eukaryota > Viridiplantae > Streptophyta > Gnetopsida > Gnetales > Gnetaceae > Gnetum > Gnetum montanum. Next base: position 163,280 of record MNCI01006987.1, on the reverse strand, counting down.
TGTAAGAAGACAATATACCAAATGTCAAATATACGTAACATTTAACATTATGCGTAAAGGAAATAATAGAGAAAGTGCCAAAAGAGAAAGAAAAGAACACTTTATTAATATGGAATGGAGTATCTGGATCATGCTTTGAGAGTGTTCCTTGGGGTTTTCTTCCTTTGGCATCTATCCATTAGAGACAATCCAACACTACCATCATGGTTTGGCCTACAACTCAGTTAGAAGGGATGGCTAGCCCACTTCTTAGCTTCACTTAGCTCCTATGACTTGCTTGTACTAGCTCTGCCACTTCATGCTAGCATGACCTCTAAGCTCTGGTATAAATGCCTTAGGTCAAACCCCCAAAGTTTACCTCAACAGACATGCCCATTATTACAATGCACCCTTTTGAGTCTGAATTATAGTTGCCCTTTTGGGTCTTGTTATAATAACAATAACACTTGTTATGAAGAGGCATCATCTTCATTATGTAGTAGCATCATTTGGGAATGGGGACATGACATGGGGAAGTCCCTCACCTTGTTAATAGGATAAAAATTATCAGAGATATTATTTCTATATCTTGACCGATAGCTACAAACAAATTATTAAGAGTTAAAATATCTTGAACATGTTATCCATTCTAAAGATTTGACATGTAATTTCCAATACATAGACTTTATTAATGTTTTTTATTATCAAGAATCATTTAGAGACCATATGAATCAACAATAGGTTTTTTTGAGACCTTAGAAAAATGTATTTATTTCCCCTTAGTCATTAAAGAATTCTTTGAAATTGATTTGACTGGAACCTTCCCTAAAGGTACATTTTATTAACTAGTTGTAAAAGAAAAGGGTTGGCTAATTGTTGAAATATCAACAAAAGAAATCATTGTAGGATTTATAACATCTATAGAAGAATCCTTAGTATAATCTACAATATTTGTACAAGAAACCTTACTAGTGTTTATAGTAGCTTGGTGCTGACATGCTTACATAGTCTTTTTTCATAACATAAAAGTGTTAGGAAATGGATCAAGTGAAAAAAAAAACAAGAATAAGAAAAATAATCACACACAGAACACAAAATTTTCATGGTTCAGCAAGATCACTACTTATTCATGGCCACACTAGAGTTTTACTATATATTTTGCAAATTACAGTTACAAGAGAGTTTTGGAATGTTACATAAATATGCATCAAGAAACTATCTATAACTAAAATGGCCAATCTTTCAACTTTTTTAATGGCTGACCCTTCAACTCCTACAATGGTTGACCCTTCAACTTCTATTATGGCCAACCCTTCAACTTCTATAATGGTGGACCCTTCAACTTCTTTAACAGTTGATCCTTCAACTTCTATAATGGCAGAAAACCAGAAATAGAATTTGGATCAGTTGCTGCATGACTCCAACAATCTCCCACTTGGAGATTAATCTAAGAAAAAAAAATCTTGCAACCTTGCTTCTCCCATGTATACCATCAACTCCTAGTGCGGTGCCTCTTCATCACTAACCATGGAGGCCTACTAAGGTCATGCAGAGCCTTAAATTAGTAGTGGTGACCACCTTAGTCAACATGTCTACAGGGTTCTTTGACCTAGGAATCTTCCTCAATAGTAATGTCCCATCATATTAACCCATAGATATGATGATACCTCAACTGAATGTGTTTGTATCTAGAATGGAAAATTGGATCTCTAGCCAAATGTATGGCACTATGAATATCACTGAAAAGCTTGCTACTATCCTATGTCTTACTGGACTCTCTTAAAAGACCCTTCAACCAAATCATCTCATTTCTAGCTTTTGATATAGCCATATATTCTGCTTCTATGGTTGAGAGAGCAATGCTCTTCTGAGGTCGAGACATCCAACTCATAGCAATACTATCCATAGTGAAAATATAACTAGTGGTGCTCTTCTTACTTTCCAAATCACCTCCCAAATCTACATTAGAAAAACCTTGTAGAGTAATGCTTCTCCTTTTAAAATAAAGTATCATACCTAAAGTTCCTTTTAGATATGTTAGGAGCCACTTTATAACGTCCCAATGCTTCCTTCCTAGATCAGACATGAACCTGCAAACAACTCCCAAGGCATGTGCTATGTTGGATCTAGTACAGATCATAACATACATCAAAATTCCAATTGCTAAAGCATATGGTATTCTTAACATCTGTTCACATTCTTCTTTTGTCCTTGGTGCTTGATTCTTACTGAGAATGAAGTGACTTCCCAATGGAGTGCATGTAGTCTTTGCATCCTGAATGCTGAACCTACTAAGTACTTTCTCTATATACTTTTTGTAAGAAAACTTGATAATCCCTTAATATCAATCATTTCAAGAATCTGATTAGTTGGTCCTAAGTCTTTCATCTCAAATTCCTTTGTCAGTTGTTGCTTTAGTTTATCTATCTCCTGTAAACTAGACCGTGCAACAAGCATGTCATGAACATACAAGAGCAAAATAATGTAGCAATCATCAAACCTCCTTATGTAGAAATAATGTCTAAATTTCTATAGCTTTAGTTGCTTCCTATGGGTAGTCTTTATATAAACATCACCCTTCTCCATAATGTTCAATGGCTCATCATTTGCAAGATAAACTTTTTCAAAATTTCTAGCAACATAGTTATTAAATAGTTCTCTAGAAGGAGTAGAGTGAAATGATGCACCTAAATCAAGAATTCAAGATTCAATACCACTATCCACATAACAAACTAGGGCATTAGCAATTTATTTAGTAGTTGCATTCGTTGAATCATAATGCTAATTTTTCTTTTCTTTCTTTAATGTCATGTACTATTTTTTGAGGTGACCTTTTTGATCGCAATTCCAATAGGTGACATTCTTGCGATCCTTGGATCAACTTTGTTCCTTGGACTTTGATTTTCCATGGCCCTAATTCTATCCCTATTGAAGACTTCTACCTCTACCTTCATTACTCAAGGTGGAACTCGAAGATTCACCTAACTCTCTTTGGCATATATCCTCACTAAGAATTAGATCTTGAACTCTAGAAAACTTTAGTTTTTGGTCTCTTGATGAACTGCTAACTATAGTCATTGTTGAAGACTAGCTATCAAGCAGTGATGATAATAAGATCAATGCTTTGATCTCATCATCAAAGTTGATTTCCACATAACACAACTAGCTTGTGGTCACATTAAACACATTGATGTGATTTGTAACCAATGCACCTTTAGACATGCTTAGATTGAATAATTGGTGCATCAGATATACCTTATTTGAGGTGGATGACTTCTTGTACATATCTGATAAGGCCTTCATCAAACCATGAGTAGTCTTTTCATTGATGATATTGAACATAACATTCTCCTATAATGTCAAACGAATCACCCCAAGAGCCTAGTGATATAACAATTTCCAATCCTCTTTGCTTATATGCTCTAGCGTTTTCCCTAATAGTAGTTCATGAAACTTCTTCTGGTACAGATAATCTTCGATTTGCATCTTCTAGAACTTGAAGTCCATCCCATCGAACTTGTCGATCCTGAATTTCCTATCCTCAAACACCATTGCTTCCACTGATCCTTTGCAAACCTTGCTTCGATACTAGTTTGTTAGGAAATGAATCAAGCATAAAAAAACAAGAATAAGAAAAATAAGCACACACAAAACACAGAATTTTTTTGGTTCAACAAGATCACTACTTATTCATGATCGCACTAGAGTTTTATTATATATTTTGTAGATTACAGTTACAAGAGAGTTTCAGAATGTTACATAAATATGCATTAAAAAACCATCATAACCAAAATGGCAAACTCTTCCACTTTTGTAATGGTTGAAGATGAACCATGATATCAGATCTACAATATCAGGTCTGCGATATTGGAGCCTACCAAGCAATATCGGACATTCGATATCAGAACCTGCCTGGTTGCCTATAAATAAGAGGCGAGCACACTTGGTTTTGGCATTATTTTTCTTAGTCCCTTACCCGAACTCTTGTATTTTTCCCTTTGTAGAGTTAGAATTATTTCTGAGTGCCTGCAGTAGGAGTCATAAAGTGAATGGATCTTTATTCGAGCATTGTGTACCTGAGCACACCTTGTGTTTGCAAATGAAGATAAACTTTGTGATAAACCTTGCAGCATTTAGAATAGCTTATTTATTGCATTTAATATTATTTACAGTTATTTAATGCTTTCATTAGTTAATTGATGTTGCTTTTATTGATTCATTAATTTTCACAAGTAAGCACACTTAGTACAACCACTTTGAGCATACATGGAACACTTGGTAACCTAGTAACGACTAGCGTTTGGTAATCCCATTAGTGTTACACTGGTTTAAGATGTGTATGGATAGTGGGAACGGATGCTAGTGTTAGGACTAGTTAGAACCTAGTAGATTAGTTAAATTAAATTAGTCACTTAATTATTTCACTTCTCCCTTTTAGCACCAGGACATAAACATAAAAAGCATAAAAATCATATACCTTAAGTTTACTTAACCATACAATCACGCCATATGAGTAAGCTTGGGAAGACAATGATCACCTAACCCATCGTTGTTCTATGAAGGCGCATAAGCACTTAGTCCTTGGATTTCAACTGGATCGCACCTAACGCTTGTATTCATATGGTTGAGCATAGGGGTACCTCATTGCTCATCATTGGCACTGTTGCCAGGGACTTTGTTGTTTGTGCACTAATTAGAACTTAGGAATCTTCCCATCATTGGAACGAACCCTTAGGGTTAGTTACGAAAATAGTAATAATATAATAATACATTGCACACTGAATAATTAATCATGTCTCCTTCTTCCTATGAAAGTGCTTCATCGCTTAGGTCTGACATAATGAATAGTTGAAGGCATACTACACATGATGATCTGCCAATGCCCCAACAGTTTCACGTGGTATACACTCATCTCAATGAGTATGTACTAGACTTTACCTTTATCCTCCACTAGGATGAACATTTATGATGGTATGATTTAGAGGGTAACATAGTGTTATCACCTAATCACTCAATCCCAAGCATGCTTCTTCATGCTCTAACATGAATTGGTATGCAACACCTACAATTGGAATACATTGTGCATGAACAAGATTTAAGGGATTATCAACCTATGGAGGCACAATGTCAAAGGGACTTGCAACAAGAGAGACATTATAAATCTATGAAGGGGAAGTGGTCTCAAGATGTTCCGTATGTCCTAAGTGAAAATGAGGGTGGTGAACCTACCTTAGGAGGTTTTCCAGAAAACGATGTTCCTCCTGTTGACTTTAGTCAAGGGGTTGTGTATCAGAACCTTCATTCAACCATCCATAACCCAAGTTCTGATACCAATGTACACAAAGAGTTTAAAAAAGGAACACAAATGCATGATAAAGATGGACATTCTAATCGTAACTACGATCAAGGCTATGACTAGCGAAGAGAGGGTAGCAGGTACCGTCATGGTGATGACCCTCCCTCTTCTCCTTCGGGATTTGGATGCAGTCGCAAAGAGAAAGATCATGAGGATAGGTAAGAGAAATAGAGATCATAGATGAAATAGTTGAGAAAGGTGACGAGGGAATTCTAGAGAAATGCATCATGAAAGGAGGAAGAGTAGGGAATAGCATAGGCATCATAGATGCCATAGAGAATACGATCACGACGAACCCCTACTCACTACCCAAAGTATGCTAGATATAACCAAGGCCGTTAGGATCTTAGCAAGGCACCAAAAGGACGGTGGCATCAAAAGATTAGACATGAAAAATATCCCACAATTTGAAGGGGGATACAATGCTGATCCTCAAAATCATCTACAAGCGTTCTATGACACATGTTCCTTGCAAAATATAGAAAATGAGTGGCAAAAACTAAAGTTGTTTCCATGGACACTGATCAAAGAAATGGAAAGTTGGTATCGGTCCTTAGAACTAGAATCTGTTTGTCAATGGAGTACCATATTAAAGTTATTCAACAATAAATATCAAATGTACTCCTGAGTGTCCAACCTACGAAAGAAAATCCAAGGATGGAAATAAGGAGGACATGATCCCTTGGATGTTGCCATGGGCCAGTATTATGTGTTATTACATCGTTGCCCTAGCTATGGTTACTCGTAGAGGGAAAAACTACACCATCTCGTAGATGGGCTTAAGTATGAAATGTGAAGAACCCTTGGGACTTATGCCCAAGGAAGGCTATATGAGCTCAGAGCCCATCAAATACAAATATTGTTGGAGCAAGTTGCCAAGGAAGAAGGTGAGCTAAGAAAAAGAGAAAGTATGGAGGAATACAACAGAGACCCTTCCCTCTGAAAGAAGGAAGTTAGATTTTATGAGGATGAAGGAGAGTCACCACTTGAAGAGATGGTGAATAGGAAGACTTTTCCCATTCAAAACTTCACATTAGATATATCGGCAAAGGTAGATCAAATGTCGGACTCCCTAGATAATAAATTTCAAACCGTTCTCAAAATAGTAGAGGAGTTTAGAGAGCAAGGTAGTGACTGAGAAAGGAGAAAAAAGAAAGAAAATGAATATGCACATAACAAAGGTAAGGGTAAAGTTGCCATCATTGAAGAGGTTGTAGATTCGAATACAGACAATGATGGCTGATGTGAGATATGCCAATATAACCACGTTAAAGGATGTTGCCCAGTAATCTCACATCTACAAGAGTCTGGGGTATATGCACTAAATCCCTAATTAAATAGAAGGCAAACACCCCAAAGGTTACCTTACCCTTAAGGTAACTCAAGGTAGTTCCACCAACCCTTGACATATTATCTAAGTGGAACTCCACCATAACCAAATGAACAGTATCAACAATGGCAACACCCACAATCATGGGGAATGCCACCACCATGTCAACAGTACCCTTACCATCAACTTGACCCATATGGGTACTACATGCAGCAGCCAATCTCTCCATGTGACTCTACTAGTCACATCACTCCTCAACCTCACTACTAAGTTCATGAGTACCATAGAACTCCTTCTCTTAGGAGAGATGTTCCACAAATGTACTATCCTTCTCATTTGACTGCACCTCTTCCACCCTTAGCTCCATTACCACTTGCTCTAGCTATGTAGGGTGAGCTCCCTACCTAGCCATAGCAACGTAATGCTAGAAGGGCTGTCAACCCTCAACCTACTATTGGTTTAGACAATTGCACAAAGAAGAGACCTTTAGAACCAACAATCTAACTAGGTCCTTATAACCACAAGCAGCTAATCCTCCAAACGCCTTACCATCATTCAAATCTTTGGAGCTTCCTTCAAAAAAAAGACTGCACTTAACGCACACGGTCATGTTGACCCATGTAATTACCGACTGGATTAAAGCTGGTCATCTTCCTAGAAAATTTTTTGATCCTGGGAGTCCTCTTATATATTTACAAATCACTAGGAATGAGTCGTGCAAAGCTCTTTTGGATTCAGGTTCTGGTGTCAACTTAATCTCTCAAGAAATGTACAAAGCTTGGAACCTACCTCCACTAAAAAAGAGTAACATTCATTTAGAGTTGGCCAACTAGTCCATCATTGTCCTATTAGGACTAGTGGAGAACATTGTGATCATTATTTGTGGGTGATCATATTCAATTGATTTCCTAGTGATTCAAGTCAACAACTGCAAGGGGGACTTCCTAATCATTATGGGAAGAGCATGGCTAAGCACAATTGGTGTGCTCCCAGGAATACATGATCTTTCCCTAGAAATATCAAAGGAAAATACATTTGGAAAGATTGAGAAGAAGAAAGTTCCATACATCGCATACAATGACACAGGGTGCAATTGTGTGCAGAAGGCCTAGTTTGTACAATGTTTAACATTGCTTGCATGCAACCAGTGTGCACAAATAATTAACATACAAAGATGCCTGTATGCAGCAATCACAAGATAGGAAGGTACCTAGTGGCTAATAGCTAACCAAGAGAGCAAATCAACTATATGCATGGAACCAATTGAGAGCTTGACTTGCACCTACATCGATAGCATAAACACATTAGAGCAAGTCCATCGCCAACTTCCAATTTCTGACATCGAAAATATCAATTGAGGAAAGTTGGAAATCCTTGATGAACTCCTCTTTACATGTGTGATAAACAATCACTTACCCATTGATACAAATTGGTATAGTAGCATTCTCACTTATCTGCTTACACAAGAAACACCACAAAGGTTAGACGTTAAAAAGAAACAACAGTTTCTTCATCGCGCCAAATATTTCATAGAAATTAATAGAAAACTTTATAAAGTATGTTTCAATGGCTTGGTTCAAAGGTGGGTTCCCGATGTGGACCAATTGCGAGTTCTCCAAGATGCTCATGAGGGCCCTTGTGGGGGTCATTACGTTGGGAGATGAAAAACCATTAAAATCTTGCTTGCAGGATATTATTAGCCTACATTGTTCCTGGATGCTCATCATTTTGTCCAATCTTGTGAGCATTGCCAACGTGATGGGGGAATGACTGCTAGAATGGAGGGTCTGTAACAATGGATTCAACCCTTAGAACCCTTGAACATATGGAGAATTGATTTTTATGGGGCCTATTACATCAATGTCCAATGGAAAGGCCTATGTTGTTGTTGCTATTGACTATTTTACAAAGTGGGTAGAAATAGCCACTGTTACAGACTGTACATCATCTACCACTACATGATTTGTTCAACAACAAATCATAAATAGGTTTGGCGTGCCTCATGTCCTTATTTTTAACCATGGCACACACTTTATAGGTGTGAATTTTTGAAAGTTGATGTAATGCTTAGGAGTTGAGCACAAATTGACTACACCATATCATCCTCAAGAGAATGGTCAAGCCGAAGTCACCAATAGAGAGATCACAAAAATATTAACATGAACCATTAACAAATATAGGTGAGATTGGACCACCAAGTTGAATGATGCTCTTTGGGAATACTGCTCCACGTGGAAACTCCCTATAGGCTACTCTCCCTATGAGTTAGTGTATAGTAAACTTCCAATGCTTCCTGTTTGAGCTAAGCTCCATACCCTATCCACAACATGTGACCTTAACCTTGACCTCAATCTAGCACAAACAGAACGGTTAATGAACCTTAAATTGCTAGATGAAAATCAATTAGTTGTCCCTTCATCCAATGAACTTCACATGGCCTTTAACAAACAATGTCAGGACCTAAGGATTAGAAAAGTCAAATACCAACTGGGAGATAAGGTTCTTTATTGGAATCCCACACATGTGCCACAACAAACTAAATTTCAAACACTGTGGGAGGGACCTTATATAATTTATGAAACTTTTCCTTTAGGGGTTGATGAGTGGCGAGGTACCCCTACACTCAACCATACGAAACGAGCATCGCACGCGAGATCTGGTCGAACTCCGCAGATGGACTAGTTGTGGCACCTAGACAGTTATCCTTAGGTCGTAGTTCGTTGTCTTCCCACCTGGACTAGTATTGTATATTTGTCATGTATGGTTTAGTCCAGATGAGGTGTATGATGTGTTCCTAATCTATGCTACTCTTGAAGGCAGTGGAAAATAATATTTAACTAAGCTAAGCTAGGAGGAAAAGGGTAAGAAAATCTAATCTAGCCTAAGTGCGACGAGCAACCGATTCCTTGATCAACCGTACACATCTTGGACCTCGTGCATGACTACCACTGGGACTACCAAGCGTAGATCCTAGGTATGCCACTGGGATTACCAAGCACAGATCCCAAATACGCCACTGGGTTACCAAGCATAGATCTTAGCTACACCACTGGGCTACCAAGCAGTCACACTTAAATGCTCGTAATCAAGTCGTACTTGTTCCGCGTTCTAGGAGTTTAAGGGTGAGAGAGAGAAGACAGTAAATAACATTAAATAAATAAAAAATAAATAAATAACAAAGTGAATGCTATAATGATGAAGTAATCTCGATCTTTATTGCCGGTCATGTGTGTGTGCAAGTACGACACACTCAAATAAAGACATCGTACAATTACATTCACCACACTGCGGGTAGACACGGGAAAAAAATCTAACTCTAGAGGGATCAAACTACCAGAGCTTCGCTACTCTAACACTGGGATCCCAAACAAGGGAGAGCCACATCTTATTTATAGATATGGCAGTGGATTGCGATATCGTGTACGTGATATCATGGCCTATGCGAATTGCGTCTCATCATACCCCCACGACTAAGTAAAAACTCATCCTTGAGTTACAAGGAGAACAAGCTTCATTGATTACATAGTGGATAGGTATGGGATTATTAACTAGAAAAAGAAATGGACTAATGTCACAGTGTCGGAAGACACAACACAGAGAATTGATCAACCGTACACATCTTGGACCTCGTGCACAACTACCACTGGGACTACCAAGTGTAGATCCTAGGTACGCCACTGGGATTACCAAGCATAGATCCCAAATACGCCACTGGGTTACCAAGCGTAGATCCTAGCTACACCATTGGGCTACCAAGCAGTCACACTTAAATGCTTGTAATCAAATCATACTCGTTCCACGTTCTAGGAGTTTAAGGGTGAGAGAGAGAAGACAGTAAATAACATTAAATAAATAAAAAATAAATAAATAACAAAGTGAATGCTACAATGATGAAGTAATCTCGATCTTTATTGCCGGTCATGTGCATGTCCAAGTACGACAAACTTGAATAAAGACACCGTACAATTACATTCACCACACTGCAGGCAGACATGGGAAAAAAATCTAACTCTGGAGGGATCAAACTGCCAAAGCTTCGCTACTCTAAAAATGGGATCCCAAACAAGGGAGAGCCACTTCTTATTTATAGATATGGCAGCAGACTGCAATATTGCGTACGCGATATTGTAGGGAAGACGTGATATTGCGTATGCGACNCAAAGCTTCGCTACTCTAAAAATGGGATCCCAAACAAGGGAGAGCCACTTCTTATTTATAGATATGGCAGCAGACTGCAATATTGCGTACGCGATATTGTAGGGAAGACGTGATATTGCGTATGCGACATCGCGGGGGATGCGATATCGCGGCCTATGCGAATCGCGTCTCATCATACCCCCACGACTGAATAAAAAATCATCCTCGAGTTACAAGGAGAACAAGCTTCATTGATTGCATAGTGGATAGGTATGGAATTATTAACTGGAAAAAGAAATGGACTAATGCTGCAGTGTGGGAAGACACAACATAGAGAATTGATCAACCGTACACATCTTGGACCTCGTGCACGACTACCACTGGGACTACCAAGCGTAGATCCTAGGTATGCCACTGGGATTACCAAGTGCAGATCCCAAATATGCCATTGGGTTACCAAGCATAGATCCTAGCTACGCCACTGGGCTACCAAGCAGTCACACTTAAATGCTAGTAATTAAGTTGTACTCGTTCCGCATTCTAGGAGTTTAAGGGTGAGAGAGAAAAGACAATAAATAACATTAAATAAATAACAAATAAATAAATAACAAAGTGAATGCTGCAATGATGAAGTAATCTCAATCTTTATTGCCAGTCATGTGCGTGTCCAAGTATGGCACACTTGAATAAAGACACTGTACAATTACATTCACCACACTGCGGGCAGACACGGGAAAAAAATCTAACTCTGGAGGGATCAAACTGCTAGAGCTTCACTACAACTAGGATCCCAAACAAGGGAGAGCCACGTCTTATTTTTAGATATGGTGACAGACTGTGATATCGCGTACGTGATATCATAGGGAAGACACGATATCGCGACGTAAGATGCGATATCGCGGCCTATGCGAATCACGTCTCATCATACCCCCACGACTGAATAAAAACTCGTCCTCGAGTTACAAGGAGAACAAGCTTCATTGATTACACAGTGGATATGTATGGGATTATTAACTGGAAAAAGAAATGGACTAATGCCACAGTGTGGGAAGACATAACAACGAGAAAAAATACTACAACTACAAAAATGTGGAACTCATGTAGTTCCTGGTGGTAGTGGCTGCTCCATGGGTGCTTTCCCTTTGTCACTTGCTCCAAGCTTCAAAGGTTGACGATGCTAAAGAATGGCTTGGAGCTTCTCCTCTTCAGTCTGAGGATCTTGTGCCATCCATGCTAATGTTCCGATGTTTGATGGAGTCGGCACCTCCCACGGACAGGGTAGTTGAGGAAACATCTGATTAGCTTTGACATACCATGCCGTGAATACCTGTCATTCCTCTTCATAGGCTCTAGCTTTGTCTTTGTATTTCTGAAGCTCTGTTAGCCATCGAGCCAAGTTGGTTGCAACATCCTTTTGTCCCTGGTAGCTTTCTTTTACCACCGCAAGTTCAGAATTTGCAACATCTAGTTTCTCAGTCAGCTTCTTGCGCTCTGCAAATTCTGCTTCATATTTGATATGGGTGGAAGCTACCTGCTACTTGAGCTCTGACCTCAGGTTTCCTACTGTTAACATGGCCAGGTTGGCATATCTAAGGTTTGCCAACTCCATGTATTCGGTCAAGTCTTGGATCTGCAGGTCCCGGTTCTTAATTTCCGCTTGGTGAGTGAAGGTGTAAGTGTCCAATATGGCCCTCCAATCAGTGTGCTGAGCACTGATGTTGTTGATTTGAGCCTTGGCCATATGGATCTCCTTCTCCAGGATTTGTTTGTACATTTCCACCTGATCACAGAAATGCTCCTTCAGCTTCTTGTGTCATTTAGCCTCATTCTGCCACGCGCTTATCTCGATGGCTGATTTTTGGTGAATAGCGTGTACCTCCTCCATTGAGAGGGTTTGATTTTCTCTAGCTAAACGGCTTACATCTCGGTTGACCCGACTGATCTGTTCTCGTAACTGATGAAAGTGTTCATCGAGAACATTCTTTTATTTCTCCACAGAAGTCAACCGAAGATTATCTACAACCAACTACTTATTCTCTTCTTTTAAGGCCTTGAGTGCCTTAAGATGCACATGAGTTTGCACTTGAGCTGTGCAAGCATCCCAAGTGGCCGTCTCCTTTTCTTCTACCACCTTCTTATTTTCTGCAATTAGCTTTGTTAATTGCTCAGTTCTTAAATTTTTCCNCCAGCTTCCCCTTTGTGGAAATGAGATCTGATTGAATTGCTGTTACATCCTAGGGGATGTCAAACAGAGACGTCAAAAATTGTCTTGTTTGAAGCAATCTATCCAGTGCATCCTCATGTTCCACAGGAGTCATTGAGGTTCCAGCAAAAGTTTGAGCATCCCGTGCTCTTGAAAGATCTACCAGTGGCACAACAGGCACGTTAAAGGATTCTTTGATATGGTCAGCGACCACTTCAGTAGCTTTTGTGGCATCTTGGTGTTGCATGACCACCACAGTGGCCCCTTCACCAGTCTCTAACTACACTTGAAAAGATGCCGCGTTTCCAGAGATCTGTTGTGACCATCTGCTTTCCCCTCCTCCTATTTGAATTGATAATTCATCCCTTGTGCGATCTAACGAAATAGTAGGCTGGTCGACATCATCGATGACGTGGAAGAGGTTTGCATCATCATGACTTCCCAAACTAACCGTCTCGGTGATGGCCCTAAGATGGCTCATCGACAGTCTGTAGTCTCACGGTGGCGGTAGCTGATCCTGGCCTGTGCTGGGTCCTACTTCTTGTTGTTGGCTGGGACCTATGGCTGGAGGTTGACTGGGTCCTACAAGTTGAGTTGTAGGTGATCCAGTCATCTGTTCTTCTTCTTCATCTAGTCCCAGCTCTTCGCCAGTGCTCGTTCTTAGAGCTAGTGCCTTTAATAACTCAGCATAAGAAGCATTCTGGGCCTTTCGGAGGACGTCATTTGTGTATCCTCGAATACCAGCCCGTCGACACAATTTTCTGATAAGGTAGGGAAAAGGCAGTGCCATCTTCCTTGACTTCCGTTCTTCAAATCACCTTAGGATCTCTATCAAATATAGATGGGGAAGGTTAGTGTTAACCTTTCCCATCAACACTACACATCCTCTTGCCGCATACATAGATATTCTTTTCAAACCTTTTGTGGGGAAGAGGTGATAGGTTCCAATTTTGAAATAAACCCGCTCTTCCGTCGTCAGCTCACCAAAAGCTTTATCTCTGCCATAAGCCTTCTCTAACCAATCCTTTTGCACATCAGGGTCCGATCGGGTAGATAACTGAGCAACATGGGGGCTTGAATTTGAAAGGTTTAACACTTCCGAAATCGCCTGTGCAGAAAAGTCTACTG
>MNCI01006987.1:63911-147647 GCA_015680685.1 Gnetum montanum | reverse complement strand
ATGCCCTTGTGTAACCACACTTAAAGTGTCCGTGGGCACTAGAAGGGTTAAATGTAATCCACACTAACTCCACAAAACAAACACATGTAAATATCACTGAAATGAGATGAAAAATCTATGCTACACGGGACATGAGCTACAATTACATAAACAATGAGATGAGATGAACTATAGAAAGGGATCGTAGAGATTGGGACATGAGGTATTTGACTCAAGGCACAGTGAATCCTGCATGAAAAGCATGATTAAGGCATCATTAACCCATCTTTCCAAGATTAGGACCAAGTTCATCCTTCTAATCAGTGACATCGCATTGTGTCATCCCATGGTGAATAACTATGAGAGTACCATAACAACAAGGCGTACGATCACTTTGCGTTTAGTACAAGGGAGGAGTGATTTTTGTTTTTTGGCACTTCTTTTTCTTCTTCTTTGCTCTCTTTCTCTTTTTTTCTCCACTTTACTGAATCTAGAGAAGCCACCAACCTTTAGGCATGGGTGCATGTCTTTCCAGTGGGACCCCCTAGAACAGCGTTTGATTTTCGAGTGCCCTTTTGATTACTCTTACTCCCATTTTCGTTAGATCTACAAGGATATTAGTACAACCGCGTTGCATGATAACTCCCACAGATGTCACCAAAGAGAATCCACAAGTCCCCTTGATGTCACACCCTAATCATTTCCTCTTGGTCCATCCTTCTTCATTCTGGGTACAATGAACACAAAATTAATTTTAAGTTTTAGAAATTTCAAGAATATCACTGTACCCTCGAACATAACCTCTTTATTTATAGAGTGGATGAGTGGGTGTAATGGGCTCACTATTCCAAATAATTGACTACTCATGACTTAATAACATAGAACACACCTCAACCAATGAACCACATGAGTGTTTTATTCGAAGATGAGATTACTTACAAAAACATGAAAATACAAACATACAAAAAGAAAAAACAATAAAAAGATAAAACAAAAAGTTGAAAGATGAAAAACTAGAAAACAAAAAAGTTGAAAAATCAAAGAAAATGAAAAATATTTATTAATCCTTCTTGTTATTGAAATGGGGGATATCCCCCATAACTAATCGGTTGAGTATGGCAAGGATTAATAAATGAAAAAGAAGGATCCTTGCATGTTGGAAGTATTGGAATTGGTCCATACTTATCCCCTTGGATTTCACACACTTCATAATAAGCATAGTGGGGCACTTCATACGATGTAGTTCCTGGATAACGAGTTGACCCACTATGATGTTTGTGACCATTAGATGATATGCAAGGATTGGACTGATGCCTCCCATGGTTGTGTTCATTGTGCCGTATGGTTGTTGGAGTGTAAGTTGGTGGCCCTAATGAAGTTACATGAGGCATTGGGTTCAAAGGTAAGGGTGCATCATAGTGTGGGACTTGTGCTGAGTTGGAAGGTGCAGTGGCCTCAGAGTTATGTTGTGCCTTCCTACGACTGTGTTTAAAGAAAGGACGCCTTTGATGTTGAGGAGGCTTTTCACTGCTGTTAGTAGCAGTAGCACAAGTGTTGTTCGTGGGTTGTTGCTGTGGCACAAACACCTTAGGAATGGTTGGTGGCACTGTGGAAGGAGGGAAAGGATAAGAATGTTGAAAGTTAGGAGGAGTATAAGATTCATAAGGTGGTGGTTGTGTTGGAGGTATGGGTTGATAGTATTGTGGTGAGATAGAGTATGATGGCCCGAATGGAGAAATAGGATGTTGAATGTGATAAGCGTTTAGATTCGGAAAATATGAAGGGTGCCTCCAATCTAAGGGTGAATTCCCCCACGACTGGGATTGTTTCCACTGTGATCGAACACGATATCTTTGTACGAACTCTAGATGTAATGTGTTTCCCCAATGCTCATGTAGATGTAACAATATTGGGCATTGGCCCTTGGGGTGATCGTATAGGCATATGTTGCATTCATATGTATGATTGACAGTTGAGTGCTTATTCCCTTCATTCTTTTTCTCTGAATGTCTACTATTTCGTCTACTTCTTGGGTTGTCAAAACTCTATCTCCAATGATGTTGATATATTCTCCACACTTTTGATTCATCCATTCCAACATCTTATTGATCTTTGCCTTGGCTTCTTCTAACGATTGTTGTATTGGCAAAGATGATGTTTCCACCTTGAGATTTGTTGATCTCTCCTTGTTATGATCCTTGACCTTTGTGAAGTTGAGATTTTGGTTCCGTTGATGTTTTTCAACACTCTCCCATGTAGCTATTTCTCCTTCTTCTTTTGCTACCCGCTTAATAAGCTCTTGTATTTGATGGGTTCGTAGGTTGTATAGTTGACCTCGGGCATACGTTCCTAAGGTCTCTCTTGTTTCATTACGTAGCCCATCAATAATATGGTACATTAGCCTTTCCTCGGAAAACCCATGGCCTGGACAGTTGTTTAACAGTGAATAATATCTTTCTAAGGCCATGTCCAAGGGTTCATGTTTTTCTTGTTTCCATCCTTGGATTTGTTTCCTCAAGGCTGACACTCTTGCGTAGGTTTGATATTTTTCGTTAAAGACCTCTACCATTGTTGACCAGCGTCGTATTGAATTTGGTTTTAACGATCTATACCATACTTTAGCTTGGTCAACGAGTGTCATAGGAAAGAGCTTCAGTTTTTGCCAACTGTTATCAATGTTATTCCATGTGCAGGCATCGTAGAAGGCTAGTAAATGTTGATGCGGATCTAAGTCATAGCCTCCTGAAAATTTGGGAAAGTTGTTTAAATCGAGCCTGGGTAGTCGGCTCTCTTTACGATGCCTACGTGAGATTCGAACAGCCTCTTGTATTTGCGTTAAGCTTGTAGTGGCCAGTGGGGGTTCATCGTCATCGGGTAAGTTATGCTTTCGTGTGTTACGATGACGTTGTTTGTGTTCATTCTTATAGGAAACTCCCACTTCAGGTTGTATACTCCAATCTTCATCGTCATATAGCTCATTGGTTCTCCAATGAACTTCCTCACTAAGTGTGGCGTTATTATCATCTTGTAGGAGAGGCATTGTTGTGTGTGAATTTATGTGACTTTTTATAATTACTTCTTTTTAAGAGATATATCGTTAAGTTCTATACAGCAACCTTGTATGATATAACTAATCTAGATAACTAGCACCATCCCCGGCAACGGCGCCAATGATGAGTGGCGAGGTACCCCTACACTCAACCATACGAAACGAGCGTCGCACGCGCGATCCGGTCGAACTCCGCAGATGGACTAGTTGTGGCACCTAGATAGTTAGCCTTAGGTCGCAGTTCGCTGTCTTCCCATCTAGACTAGTTTTGCATATGTCACGTATGGTTTAGTCTAGATGAGGTGTATGATGTGTTCCTAATCTATGCTACTCCTGAAGGTAGTGGAAAATAATATTTAACTAAGCTAAGCTAGAAGGAAAAGGGTAAGAAAATCTAATCTAGCCTAAGTACGACGAGCAACCGATTCCTTGATCAACCGTACACATCTTGGACCTCATGCACAACTACCACTGGGACTACCAAGCGTAGATCCTAGGTACGCCACTGGGATTACCAAGTGCAGATCCCAAATACGTCACTGGGTTACCAAGTGTAGATCCTAGCTACACCACTGGGCTACCAAGCGATCACACTTAAATGCTCGTAATCAAGTCGTACTCGTTCCACGTTCTAGGAGTTTAAGGGTGAGAGAGAGAAGACAGTAAATAACATTAAATAAATAAATAACAAAGTGAATGCTGCAATGATGAAGTAATCTCAATCTTTATTGCCGGTCATGTGCGTGTCCAAGTATGGTACACTCGAATAAAGACACCGTACAATTACATTCACCACACTATGGGTAGACATGGGAAAAAATCTAATTCTGGAGGGATCAAATTGCCAGAGCTTCGCTACTCTAAAACTTGGATCCCAAACAAGGGAGAGCTGCATCTTATTTATAGATATGATGGTGGACTGCGATATCGCGTACGCGATATCGTAGGGAAGACGCGATATCGCGGCGGACACGATATCGCGGCGGACGCGATATCGCGGCCTATGCGAATCACGTCTCATCAGGGTCCATGATGATCTATAAGCATGAAAGCCTGAATAAGAAATTACTAGTCAACATCCAGCAAACCAAACCATTCCATGAGCCTAAAACAACCAGGACTAATACTACCTGTATTGGTGGACAACCCTGCTCCTTATTTCGGATCACCTCCTTCCAACTTAGTCGTGGGGGAGATGGCCACCAATGCTAACCATTCTAAGCCCTTAGTTCCTTTTGTATTTTTGTTTTACACATTTTTTATCTTTACTTGTTTTTGTTTTACACCATCGTTAACATTTTTACTATTTCTTGGTTTGATTTATTCTTACTCGTCACATAATAAGTGCTCATGATGATGGATTGTACTATAATGGTGTTGATTGCTAATGTTTGGCTTTTACCTTTGACTTTTAATGTTGATACTAAGATATGGTTTCTTTTGATAAAACAGGCAATGATTCCATGTCATCCACTCACCCGTGCAACTCTATGGTCTCCCTTGATTTTGGAATTGTACTGTCCCTTTTTCTAAGAAAACTTATTAATGAATTGGTGGCTTGATATTCTTCAAACTAAGGAAAGACTTAATTGAATTGAAAAGGATGTGGCTTCAAGGGGATTCGACGCATTTGTGCTAGCTATTCTCTTGGGTACTTGGATGTTTTTAATAGGTTTTCCACCATTAAGCTCTTGACAAAATATCAGGAAGTTGACCAAATAAAATAAGTCTTTGCATGGTGTGGTTCTCATGTAAAAAAAATAAAAATTGGTGGGAATTCAAAGCACAACCCTTAGACATAATAAAGAAACATGGGCTACAAGCACTGGTTATGACCCTAGAAGACATGTTACCCATGCCTAAAGGTTCCCTCTAACTAAGGCCCTTTCTTGCTTCCTGCTCTTTTGTTCTTTTCTTGTTGGAATGGTAGTAGCCTTGTAGAAGCATTCTTGCTGCTTCAGGAGGATGGATTCGTCAAGTGTGTTGATGCAAGGTTACTGGATGTGGTTAGTTTGAATCTGGATTTGGAATGAATTTTATTAAGTCACCTTAATCACATGCTACACAAGGGACTATACAAAATCTTAATTTTTGGATTCCATTCCATTCTCTCCTCTTTTTCTATATTTCTTCCCATATTCCACCTCATTGCTGGTTTTATGATTCGTCTATATCTTGGTTGACGCATTGTTATTCTTTGGTAAACTCTTGTGGGTAAGTTCTTAACCATTGTTTCCATATGTCATTTCGAGAGCCTATGGACTCTTTGGTTTGTGGGTTTGTCAGGGCATTGAGGGCATGAGCCTACTTTGGGGAGGACCCATTGGCATTCCTTTTTGGTACAATTATTAAGCCCTTTCCCTTAAACATTTCTGCAATCAACTATTTCTCATCTCACCCCATCGATGACATCCAATTTTGTTTTATTGGCTTCATTGCTCTTCTTCCTCTTATCTTCCTTATTCTTTCATTTTCCATCTTACTGCTATTAGAGGTTCACTCTTAGTCGTGGGGGCCCTGTCACAAATTTTTCCATTCCATTACTTATCTCACCCCTACACCTTGGGCAGTTATCAGTATAAACCTCTAACCTAGTATCTACCATAACCACAACCTAGCCAATGTGCTTCATATTGAGGCAAGGTATCAATCACATTATATGTTATCTCTCCTTGCTAATTCATGATTGTGTTGTGTGTGTAGATGGTGATTACACAAACAATGGACTGGGATAGGAGGGAGCACTCAGGATGGATTATAGCTGAAGTAGTTATGCAAGGAACATGCATCATATGGCCATGGATGAACAATGTTGTGCACAGTCTTGACATCGGCAGCAATGCGCTTCATTTTCTTTTCTCTGTCTCTCCAAGCTATCAAATAAAGGTTTGGATGTCATTTATGTACAGTGTTCACCACAATGGGTATGAACACCACTGTTGTAATATGTTTGTCGATCTATTCACTGGGCACTTTGAGTTTATCATTCCATGTCACTATCATATTGTTGTACAGTCAATAATCCCATACCTTCCCAATATTTTGTAAGGAACTCAAGGATGATTTTTCATTTAGTCATGGGGGTATGATGAACCGTGAGATCAGGACCACGATATCAGATCCGCGATATCAGGTCTACGATATTGGAGCCTACCAAGTGATATCGGTCATCCTATATCGAAACCTACCTTGTTACCTATAAATAAGAGGCAAGCGCACTTGGTTTTGGCATTATTTTTCTTAGTCACTTACCTGAACTCTTGCAATTTTCCCTTTCTAGAGTTAGAATTATTTCTGAGTGCCCGCAGTAGGAGTCATAAAGTGAATGGATCTTTATTTGAGCATTGTGTACTTGAGCACACCTTGTGTTCAGAAATAAAGATGAACTTTGCGACAAACCTTGCAACATTTAGAATAGCTTATTTATTGCATTTAATGTTATTTACAGTTATTTAATGCTTTTGTTAGTTAATTGATGTTGCTTTTATTGATTCATTAATTTTCACAAGTAAGCACACTTAGTACGACCACTTCGAGCATACTTGGAACACTTGGTAACCTGGTAATGACTAGTGTTTGGTAATCCCAGTAGTGTTACATTGGTTTAGGATGTGTACGGAGAGTGGGAATGGATGCTAGTGTTAGGACTAGTTAGAACCTAGCAGATTAGTTAAATTAAATTAGTTACTTAATTATTTCACTTCTCCCTTTTAGCACCAGGACATAAAAATAAAAAGCATAAAAATCATATGCCTCAAGTTTACTTAACCATACAATTGTGCCATACAAGTAAGCTTGGGAAGACAACAATCACCTAACCCATCCTTGTTCTATGAAGGCACATAAGCACTTAGTCCTTGGAGTTTGACTGGATTGCGTGTAACGCTCATATTTGTATGGTTGAGCGTAGGGGTACCTCGCCACTCATCAGCTAACCCTTTAACTTTTGTAATAGTCAACCCTTCAACTTTTGTAATGGTTGGCCCTTCAACTTTTGTAATGGCCGACCCTTCAACTTTTTTAATGATCGACCCTTCAACTTTTGTAACAGTAGAAAACCAAAAATAGAATTCAGATCACTTACCACATGACTCCAATAAAAAGGACATGAATGAAACCTATAACCCTCTTGATGACAATAGTAACATGACTTTGGAAAATTGTAACAAATAACCTTTTGTACTTAATCAATTCCACTAGCATGTAGAAGAATTTATCGCTTAAGTAAATCAAGATCCACCTTCATCATATATTGAATTCTACAAAAACCATTAGTTGTAGCTAGAGTTTCAAAATGCTTAATTAGCCCAATTTGAGAGATAATATCCCTTTCAAATTTTTCAAAAATCAATGAAAAATTAGATAATGTAACAAAACAAGAAACCCTTTGAAATTCAAGATATGTTAGATTAAAAGAGGTAGTCCTCTTTCAAATAATTAATAAAGCATGATGATGATTGAAAACACTAATATTAAGAACCTTACAAACCATCATTAAATCAAAAAATTTTACTAACAAAAATGAGTCTAATAGATCATGTGCATGAACAACATCTAATCCTTGATCTTTCCAAACTAGATTGAAATGACTCAAAAAACTTTAGGAATGAGGTAAATAACTCAGAATTTGTATGAAAACATACCTTCTAGAAATTTCTTGAGTAATAGATTCATATAAATCATCAGGTAACATATAGAATGGTAAAGAAGTGGTAGAGCCACTTAAAGGATCATTGACTAAATTTGATGGCATTGCATATAATTCTAAATAGATTCACTAGAGAAATATCAGATTCATTGAAGAAACATTAGATCTATAGAAAAAACATTAGATCCATTTCTAACTCTTGCTCTTAGCCAAAAATTTTTGAATGCTGAATGAAAAGATATGAGAGTAGACTTATAGTGAACAAATTTTCAGTCAACATCACTAGTTAGAAATGGAGGATGAAAAGGAGTAGATGGTGTTGTTTGCAGTGTTGGTAATATGTTGATGTTGTTATAACAAGTACATATTGTAGTCTTAGTTTTGTTTATTTTTTTATAGGTTATTTGTTGAATTCAGCAAATTGTTTGGGTTGTGAGAGGCTTTTAGAATAGTTAATTAGGGGGTGTATACAATGTTTATTTGTTCAAATTTGAAACTAGTGGGGGATGGGGGTGGTGGGGGTTGCAGGGTGGTGGTGGTGGTGGGAGGTATATGTTGTTGTTATTATCAGAGTGTATGTACAATACGTTTGTTTGGCAAATGGGTCATGCTCTTGTAGTGTAGTTTTCATCAATGGGTTCATTGTTCAATTCATCAAATTGTTTGGGGTGTAAGAGGTTTGTAGAGTAGTTATTTAAGGGGTGTATAGATTGTATGCTTAGGATTGTATATGTAGGTATTAATGTTGGTGTTGTTATAACAAGTATATATTGTAGTATTAGTTTAGGTTTTCTTTTTATAGGTTATTTGTTCAATTCAACAAATTATTTGGGGTGTGAGAAGTTTGTAGAATAGTTATTTAGGGCATGTATACATAGTATGTTTAGGAATATATGTATGGGTATTATGTTGTTCTTATGATAATGGGTATATATTGTAGTATTTTTTTTAACTAATTAGATGTTAGCCTAGTGGTATGTCACTTTATTTGAAAGCTCTAGGTTATGATTATGATTCCATTGGCTTGCTTATTTTTCATCATGTTGTGTAATTCAACTTTATTTAGTTTTGAAGGGGGACTTATCTTTTCCCTTGGTTCAAATAGGTTTGTGCTTTTGTTATGCAAAATTTTTTTGGTTTGTTAATAAAATTGTCCTGCAAATTATTAAATTTTATAAACAATTATATAAATACATTTTACCTTGTGTGTGGTGTAAGCTCGTTAAAATTTCAATTCATGGAAAATGTTGGATGCCCCGAACTAATTAGGCGGCGTGCTTTTGGATTAACTTTTTAACAAAATCGATAAAGAAACCAGAAAAGAAGAATGAACTCCGATCGAGCATTTAAAAATTCACTATCCATTCAAAATGAATGCCACCATGCAAGACCTTTATCTAGAAGGATCAGGAACTACTATAAAAGGGGTATTTATGATAACGTAAAGCGTTTTCTGATTACTTCTCCGGGTGGGCTCGGCTTCAACTTCAGGGAAGAAGCCCAGACATCTCTGCTCGATATCAATTTCATGAGCAAGAAAATCCAAATTTTGCCATTCCTAGGAGCTCCGACAGGCTTCCGCAGCACTGGCAGTTTATATTTCTTGTCCAAGTTTTCATAATTCTTCGATCGTTCATAAGATATTGTTCGACATTCTTTTTTTCTTTTCTCTGGTCATTTGATCGGACCTCGCATTATTTTTTGATCTCACTCCAGGTAGAATATTTCAATGAGATTGTTAACGTTTCTGCTATGATCTTATTTGATTTATCCGATCCCATAGATTGATTTAGAATTTAGATTATGCTAATTCAAAAACTTTTTTCTGCGATGCCGATCGTCTGCGTTTGTCTTCAACGAAATGGTGTTTTTGAAATGAATTAATTGTTGTAATTGCAGGGCGACTTTTAGCGGATAAGAAGCCGACTGTGCCTGCCTAGTTTCAGGTATTTTTCTTTTCCATTGAATGTCTGAGTGCGTTTGAAACGATTCGATTTCTTGGTTTTAATCTTTTGTTTTAAATGTTGTTGATGATGCCTTTTACTTTTCTTTCGATCTGCTGCGTTACTTGAATCAGAGGCATTACGCTTATTTCTTAATTTTTTGGGGTCCATTTTTATAGGTATTTTTATTGTCTTTGCATCTTCAAAAAGTTAGATCTTTATATTCATCTGGTAGCGAGGTAATTGTTCAACATTGTGATTTAGCAGTCTCAACCATGAACTTGTTTTATATCAACATGTAAAATTTAAGAGGAATTCTTCGAACTTCTCTGGTACTAGAATGCTGTCATGACAAACACATTTTAGTTATTTAACATTCATAATGCTGATTTATAAATAAGTTGCCTTTTAATTGTTTAAAAAAATCATGTCATATAAGTTTTGATTTTTATTATCTCCTCCAAGCTGTTTAATCCATTAAGGACATGCTCGTCCCACTGCCACTGAAATTTGGCTATGGAACATGTCTAAATCCTTAGGCATTTTGCTTGAATAAAAGATAAAATGATCGAAAGCCTCTCTTGCATTGTTAAAATCCCGTTTGCGTCTCCCAGCCATAATAAAAATCAGTTTCAGTTTTATAATCTAACTTCGTTGAACTATTGTGAGTATAAAATAGTTTTTCATACTCCAAACCAAACTGGGCCTCTCCCTTCTCTCTATTTGTAAATTGGCCACAAAATATTATATAGGTTTCCAAGCGATTTTTGACATTTGTTTACGTTAATAGTTGCTCATAGTTCAATAAATAAACTATCATTCTATAAAAGTTCTAGCTGATAAATCTTGCAGTTAATGTTGCAATTGATGAGCTTCCTTTTATACAGAATGAAGCGCCTAATTGATATTTTCATTTTAAAAGTTGAAAATATATAATGTCTTATGCAGAGAACAAGCAACCATGGAGAACTTCGCTACTGCATATCCAGTGATTTTTTCAGATGGGGAGCAAGAACATGACAAGGGTCATATTGGCATTCATTCAGCTTTGACATTCAAGCGATTCCAGACACTGATGAGTCAGAAAATGGGAGTTCCTCCCAATCAATTATCTGCTGTATTTGTTTACAAGAAAACATCCAGTGAAGCAGAAAAACGTCAGAAGCTTCCCATAAACGAGAACACGAACTTCAGTATCATTCTGAATCAACACAATCCAAGCAGAGAGAAGGGCTGCTACTTCTTAGTATCCTTGAAGAAATCTAAAAAAGAAAGAAAAATTTCCAAGAAACGAAATGCAGAGGGCTTTAACTGTGGGGACGATCATGAGGGTCCCAAATCCCCTGTTTCTCCCATGAACTTCTCCTCACCATCTCCAAGTACAGGCAGTGAGGCAACAGGGGAAATGCCTTCTGCAAATGGAAAGGATGAAAATGGAACATCAGAGGAAACATCCTTTCCACGACCTGACACACCCATTCCTCCTCAGCCTGAACTTGCACCAGAAACACCAGTTTCTTCTTTGGGAAATCAATCAGAAAATCACAGCAGTGAAGAATTATCAGCCTCACCAGCCAAGAAATTTTCTTTAAAAGCAGAGATTTTGAGCGAAGCACAATATAGACACAAGTTTTCTTATTCTCCAGAGACGCTTCCTTTTCAATATCCTGAATTTTTAGAGCAGGAGAGATATAGCAATTTTATCCACCAAATGCCTAGCCCAAAGCTGCACTACAACCCAGCAAGAAATAACATTTCTTCACTACTTTATATGGCCCCTCTGAAAAGTGCTACACATCTATCCTCTTTTCCTTCCTCAGCATCAAGCTCAGAGTCTAGTTCTTATATTAGAAGGGTATCAGGCTCTCCTCTCCCTTCTGCAGGATTTTATACGCCCAGAAATCCTATCCAGAATGGTGCAATATTTGCAACAAGAGACCTGTCTCTGCAACAAATTCAAAGACCTAATACGGTGCAATTTCAGCAGCGTGGATCCCCTGCTGCAGCACAGCCCTACTATTTATTTGGAGACAATGGATCTTGCAACTGGTTGAGGGGACCTGCTGAAATTCAACTAGAAACGCAGAATGCAGTGTGCCAGGTGTGTTATGATTGTAAGATGAGGCACATTAATCCGATTCCTTTCCACCGCTGTGTTGAAGATAGAATAGTTTTGGGTTTCAGAGGACCGTCTCCTGCTGGACCAATTGAAAGACCAGGGAAACGTTCATGTTCAACCTCCTTTGTTACCAAGTTTTGATTTAGGTTGCTGTTATTTATTTTCATTTAAGCAAGGCTTATTGCTAGCATCTGCCAAGTTTTCTTTGCATTTTACCTACAGAGTAGAGATCTAAACATTGATGTCATGTAGGGTCAGAGAGAGCATCTATAAAAAAAATATCTCTGCATTCAACAAAGAACTGAGTATGTTTTAGGTATGTTTGTGGCCTGTTATTGGCACACATATTGTCTTTGATTTTAGACATGATATGGAGGCATGGATTGGAAATTTTGTAAACCTGTGTCTTATCATTTCTTTTCAGAATGTTTTAACAATGAGTCAGAATTAATGGGATTTGCTTCCAAACGATTCGGAAGATGCATACATTGACAGTTGCGTATTGCTAGCAGTGCAAAAATGTTCTAAAATACCTGGTGGCTCTGGGTAAAAGCATTAGCAGGAGAATTTAATTTATTTTCTTCATTTGGTAAGAAATTCTTCTGCTGGTTGTATATATGAGGTGTGGTTGCTGAAGGAACGTTGAAACATAGCTTCATTTTCTCTTTTGACGCGTTAAGTTATCCTCACGAACTTGCATTTTAAAATCATGAAATATGTTTAAAAAATTATTATAGCACTCCTTATTGAATTCATTTTTTAAACAGCTGAAAGTGAAACTCAAGTTTTACGAATGTCAACCGACACCTTCTTGGATACCAGTTTTATGGAATTATTTTGGTCATTAAAATTAAACCTGTAACCTCGGTTTAATAACAAATTTATTAAAATGAAAAAGAATTTTTCTTAACTTTAATTTAGTTTCATTCTTAATTTATTTAATTTTTTTATAATACAAACTAAATTTGTTCATTGTGTAATTGGATATTAATTTAGTTAAAATGAGGAATAATTTCAACCTTTCAAGCATCAAATGCTTTTTGGTTTGGCTAGTGAAAAGATAAATTCTTCGAAACTAACAATCCTGATTTTTAAATCTTCATGGAATTTACCTTTGTTATGGGGTTTGCCTTAATGCTCATGTAATGGGTTTGGGTGAAAAAATTCTTTAAATTTTTGTGAAAGTTTTGCTTTTACTTTTTTATAGTCTTTAAAAGTAATGTTTGCAAGTTGGTGGAAATTTTCTTCTACATTGTTGAAGTGACTCTTCCTTTATCTAAAGATAAGAATGATTGTATATAATTTTTTGTATGAGATTTTAATTGAATACAAGTCTTTCCTGATTTTTTGAATGATCATACCTTGATTTAGTCTATATGTGAAGGAGAGCAAAACCAAAAAGAAAAAAAAAAAAGAAAAAAAAGAAAAAAAAATATGATAAGTTTTATATGTGAAGGAGAGCAAAACCAAAAAAGAAAAAAAAAAGAAAAAGGAAAAAAAAATATGATAGGTTAAAATTGTGGCAGGGGAGGAGACATTTGCTTTGAGACATCTAGAATGGATTGTTGGTGAAGAGCAATGTATTGAATTTCATCAATGATTTTAATTAAATTGGTTTGAACTTAAAAGAGTGAAATTGTTATTAGTATTACAAAATAATTAAAAAAAAATGAGTTAAAGAAGTATGATATGGTAAACTCAAAAGTTTAGATCATAAAAGATTTCTTAAAAAACAACTACAACGCATTACCCTCCAACTATGTCTCCTTATGTCCTAGAATACTTTTGAGTATAATACCTTACCTTGTAACTATATACAACTGTGGGGAGGGTGGTGTCAAATCCTAAAAATTATTAATAATAATCACAAATTTAGATTACATCATATGCTTGAAATTGAGGAGAAAACATCATAAATATTTTCTAGTTTTAAGAATGTCTACTTAGATGCACAACTTTACAATTGATGCTTTGAAAAAAACAAAAAAAGAAAATTAATTGTTAGTAGAGATGATGGTCTTAATCCTAACAACATTTACATCACTTTCAACATCCATGCTTGGATTTAAAATAGCAAAACAATTTAACATTAACATAGCCCATGATGCATTGACATAGCTATGTTGATGCAATAGTCATAAATGCCTATAAATATGAACTTACCTACCACATTATGTCATCCATTAATGCATAGGTAGTGAAGCTCTTACAACTTACTTTTGTAGTCTTAAGCAATAGTCAGTGAGTGCCCATTGTGTGGTTTGAAGCAAATGTATGGAGTCTTTATTCAAGTGCATTATATTTGGATACTTTGCATAGTGGCAATAAAGATCGAGATTATTTCTCTCCATTGCAACATTTTGACTTAGTAGTAGCTTTTATTTTCTATGTTTATTTTTATGTGTAATTAAATTAGTTTTCATATTCTCTTGTCTTAGCATAGTAATTTACTTTCTCAATGTACATTAGATATAGTGAAATAAGTACAATTGATTTTGAGCATAAATACGTATTGATTGGTAATCCCAATAGTAATCTTACTCAGTACGACTAGCTAAAAACACTTGTAACCTAGTAACGATCATATGAGTTCAGAGTGTGTATGGCAAATTAGGAATGAATGCTCATCTCCTAGGTTAGTTTAGAATTTACTTAATTGCATTTTAGTTTAATTAAATTAAACTTATATTTTAATATTGTTGCTAATCGCCAAACAACATCAATAGTCATATGTCTTAACTATACTAAATCATGTGAATTAAGGTCAACACAAGTATAGTTGGAAAGACAATAACCTATGATCAACTCTTAATGATTTGTAAATTCCATCAGCTCAGTCCATGGATTAAGATTAGGTCATTCATAATGTTTGTGATTTGTATGGTCAGATGTAGGTACTATATTGCCATTACTCATTAGCGCTATTATTGGGGATTGGTGCTAGTGTTCTAAATTAGTTAACACCATTAGTGATCATTGTTAAAAGCTCCATGATTTATCTTTTGAAAAATATTAATATTTTACTTTATTAAGTCATAAACATTGATTTAAAATGTTTTCTTCTTATCGAGTTGATTCTCCATCTAGTGATACTTCTACAAGGGAAATTGATAGAACTAACTGAAATAGGGATGATGTGCCATGTCAAATCAAAGTAATCTATCAACATCTGAATTCTTATTATCTTTAGTCTAACTTCATTCTTCACTAAGATGAACAAATAAGATGGAGGAACCTGGAGGAAAACATTATGTTGCCACTTGATCGAACAAATCCATCAATGCTAATTGCTACATTGATGATAGTTGGATTGGCAGTTGTTATAATTGACTACAAAGTAGTTGATGAAATGTCTAGGTCCTATTAGCCTACAAAAACCCAACTTCAAAAAGACTATTTCATGGAGACTTGCCATGAAGCAACTAAGGGAAAAATAACTACCATACCATTGACATCATAGCTTAAAAAGAAGCATACTAATTACCACTCAGAAAGATCACAATGCCAAAATTCTTTCTTTTTTAATGTATAAGATATAGCTAATTAGTGGCTATGGTCTACCTTAGCAAGTAATTAAGAAATAGGGAAAATAGAATCCAATACAAGGAAGACCTCTAGGCCTAGGTCTTCCAACAGACCACCAAGAGATAATCAAAGGGGTCATGAAGGAGAGAAAGCTAGCATGGCTCTTTTAGTTCTCCATCCTTTTTATCATCCTCTTCTAGTGCATTATATTAGAACAACTTGTCAAATAATATCTTATTTTCTAGTCATAATATGTCTACATTAAGGGTCTATACTTAGCTCATACTTATTTGCTATTGCTATGAATGAATTAATAAAGGAAATACAAGATGAAATCCCTTGGTGAATGCTATTTGCAAATGATATTGTGTTAGTAAATATAGCTTAAGAAAATATTATTGCTACAATGGAGAAGTGCAGACATGCTTTAGAATCAAAAGGCTTAAAAATTAGCAAAAGTAAGACAAAATATATGGAATGCAATTTTAATAACATTAACAGTGGTAAAATTGAAGTAACCATTCAAGGAAAAAAAAGTCCCTCATTGCAAATAATTTTGCTACCTAAGATCAATCCTCCAATTAGATAGTAAAATTAATAAAGATGTTAGAAATATAATTAGGGCAAGACAATCTAAATGGAGATAGGCTATAGGTATTCTATGTGATAAAAGAATATTAAAAAAAATATTCATTATTGCATAAATGGCCAGTGTAGGAAGTATGCCTTGTTAGTAGTTCAAAGGTTGGTTTCCTTTTGGAATGGGGGCTAGATGAAGTGTTGAGATCCTTACAACTTCAATGTTATCTTAACCATTAGTTAAAGAACTACATGATTCTAATTCATTGTGTATGTGTCACAAGGATATATAGGATTATTGAGAAGCTTTGGTTGTAATGCTCGAGCCACCACCCTTCTCTATAGGGCAAGGCTTAGTGCTAGATGCATTAGAGCAGGAACGCATCTTAGCTCTCATATGAATTGATGTCCCTTATGTGTATGCTAATTGTTCTTTTTATGGTTGTACATGTGTGTGCACCTCATTGGTCCTATCACTTATGTGATTACTTAAGGCTTACTCATTACACTTTTAACTTTTTGATTAATGTGTATTGTGCACTTATGTTGTGCTTGCAAGTCTTGTAATCATTGATGCATAGTCTATCTTGGGTTCACTTTGGAACACTTGGCTACTTTTGAACTTAAGTGTGGTGCCACATGATGCTTCTTGAGAGTAGTGCTATTATACCTAGGCCATGACATTTCTCAATGGAAGTAGTTGAGACACATGATAGATGGACTAAGGAATAAAACACATGGATCTCTTGGGATCCATTTAGGGA
Source organism: Gnetum montanum (assembly GCA_015680685.1). NCBI lineage: Eukaryota > Viridiplantae > Streptophyta > Gnetopsida > Gnetales > Gnetaceae > Gnetum > Gnetum montanum. The sequence continues at coordinate 131,041 of MNCI01006987.1, read as the reverse complement.
ATAGTACTGGAGATGAGAGTCTATCAAATTCATAGGCTAATTGATCAACTGGATAAAGAAAAAAAAGAGAAAGTGCTAAAGAGTTTAATAGGGATTTATCCCTTTGCAAGAAGGATGTTCATGTTTGTGAGAGAAAGGAAGATGAAGATCTAATAGATGAAGAAAAAATTTACCTATCTAGAAGTTAATTAAAAAAAAAAAAGTAGTAAAGGTTAAAAAAATGTAGGACTTTGTTGATGAAAATATCACAATTTTATTAAAAGCAGAGGAGAAAAGATAGAGGAAGAACTTGCATGAGATAAGGATAATAAGAAGATAAAGGAAATGGGAAAGGACATATACAATTAAAAAGCTAAAGTTGTGGTAGAAGTGGTTGCTAATTAAGAATTAGAAGAAAATAATGAATATGGCTTATGATACTATTAACATCTTAAGAGATGTTGCATTATCATGACACAAGAATCAAGGGCATATGCTTTTAATCCTAAGTTCATCAAGATACCCAACAGGTTGCCTTATATGCAAGGCAACTACCAAGATAACAATATCCTTATAGGTAACTTAATTCTTATGGATATTATGTTCAATGACCTATTTCTCCTAATGATGCCTCTACTCATGCATGCTTGCACCATTATTACCCATCAAAATATCATAGATATGTTACTCACTAGGCTAATTCACCTTGTTATACCTGTCATCAACCTATAATGCATCCTCAATATCCACAAACTCCTCTTCCTCCAATGCCACGTCTACCAATGCAAGGTGAAATACCATCACAAACATAATAAAAAAATGCTACAAGGGCCATTAACTTGTAGATGGATGATAGTTAAAGTGGGTCCAAGTGCAAGATTTAAAAACATCCCTTGTTTAGACCAACTAGTCCATCCAAACTAGTGTAACCATTAGTGGTTAAGGATTCCACAACAATGCTAACATCCTCCAACATATTAAGTGAGTTGGCTTTAAAAAAAAAATGTAAACATAAATACTATTATGTCAACTCATATTGTAAAAAATTAGATCAAAGAAGGTGCTCTTTCTACAAAGAGAATAGATCCTAAATTCCCCTTAATCCATTTGCAGATTACTAGGAATGCATCATGTGAAGCTTTGTTGGATTTAGGTTTTCACATGAACCTAATTTTCCAACAAAAGTACATGGCTTGAAACTTGCCTTCACTAAAGGAATGTAATATCATATTAGAGCTTGGAGATTAGTCCATAACTATTCCACTAGGATAGGTGGATGACATTATGACTACCATTCATGGATGATGACATTTGGCTAACTTCCTAGTAACTCACATGGGGAATTGCAAGGGGGAGTTTTCTATCATCATGGGAATATGACTTAGCATAATTAATGCTAAGCTTGGAATTAAGGATCTTTCCATGGAAATTTCTAAGAAAAATGAACATAAAGTCATTTAGAACAAAAGAGTTCCATGCATTGTATATAATGATATAGGGTGCAATTGCATGCATAAAGTTTGGACTATCAAATAGAGAAACATTACAACATGTGGTTCATGTGAAGAAAAAGCATGTGTGCAAAATTGTTTATGCAAAATAGTCACAATATAAGAAGATACCTAACGGTTGATGGTAGATGAGAACTGCAAGTTCTCAATATGCATGGAATCACAAGAAACCTTTACAAATGTCTATATTGATAGAATGGATGAGTTAAAATATATCCAGTGATAACTTTCCTAAGTAGAAATTAAATAAAAAGAGCAGATGAATTGGGAAAAGTTAAAAATTATAGAAAAGATAGAACTAGAGACTATTGAACTCAAAACATCATTAGAATTTCTTGAGTAGATGTTTTAGAAAATGGTAAGTTAGTAATTATAAATGTCCAACTCACTAGAGAACAAAAATAGAAGCTACTTGAGGTGGTCTACAGATAGTCAATAAACTTTTCCTAGTCATATGATAAAATAAAAAGGATTAATTCATGCATATGCTAGCATAAAATCTACACGGATCTAACCATCAAGCCAAAATGCCAATCATAGAGGAAGTTAAGTTTTAAGTTGTAAAAAGACAGATTGAAAAAATTTTGAAGTTAAGATTCATATACCTTGTAGTAGATAGTGAGTGGGTGAGTTCACTTATTATTGTGCTTAGAAAGGAGGCTAGTGGAGGATCTATATTAATTTTAGGCTATTCAACATGATAAATTTTAAAGATCATTTTTCATTACCATTGATGAATTGCGATATTAGATCAACCATGCAATGTCGGATACCTGATATCACAACCCGTCTCCTTGCCTATAAATAAGAGGCAACACCCTTGGTTTCCACATTAGAAAGTTAGTCCCTTAGCCAAACTCTTACCATTTCCCCCTCCAGAGTTAGAATTATTTCTACATGCTTGCAGTAGGATTCATAGAGTGAATAGATCTTTATTCGAGCATTGTGTACTTGAGCACACTTAGTGTATGACAATAAAGATGAACTTTATGATAAAACTTGTAGCATATAGAATAGATTAATTAGTGTTAATTATTATTTAATGCTTTCCTAGTCAATTAATGATTTCTCTCACCCTCCAACTCTCTTAGTTAAATACACTAAGTATGACCGCTTCGAGCATGCGCGTAGCGCTTGGTAACCCAGTGATGATTAGCGTTTGGTAATCCCAATAGCGTTGCACTGGTTTAGGATGTGTACGACAAGTGGGAACGAATACCGGTGTTAGGGGTAATTAGAACTTAGTTAATGAGTAGTTAAATTAGATTAGTTATTTAGTTATCTCTCTTCCCCTCCTTATTAGCGCAGGATATAAAACACATAAAAGCCATAAAAATCATATGCCTCAAGCTTACTTAACCATACAACCGTGACATACAAGTAAGTTTGGAAAGACAAAAATTAACCAACCTGTTATTGTTCCACAAAGGTGCATAGGCACTTAGTCCTTGGAATTCGACTAGATAGTGCATGAAATGCTTGTATTCATATGGTTGAGTGTAGGGGTACCTCGCCACTCATCATTGGCACCATTGCCGAGGACTTAGTTGTTTATGCACTAAGTAGAACTTAGGAAATAATTCACATTGTTGGAATGAACCCTTAGGGTTGGTTAAGGAGAAGATAATAGTACATTGCACACTAAACAAGACAAGATGTCTTCTTCTTCACACAAAAGCACTTCGCCACCTAGGACGAACATAAGAAGCAATCGACGGTAGGATACACATGACGTTGATCCGCCAATCCCTCAACAGTTTCATGTGGTATATATTCATCCTGATGAATATGTACCTGACTTCACCTTTATTCTCCACCAAGATGAACAGCTGTGTTGGCGAGACTTGGAAGGTAACATAGTGTTACCTCCCGACCGTTCAGTCACAAGTATGCTTCTTCGTGCTTTCACACGAATGGGCATGCAACACTTACATGTAGAGTACATTGCGCAGGACTATGATTTGAGAGACTATTATCTCACATAGGGGTAACATCAAAGGGATTTGCAACAGGAGAGACACCATAAGTCTTTGAAGGAAAAATGGTCCAAGGATGCCCCCCATGTTTTAAGCGAAATTGAAGGTGATGAACTTGCCTCAGGTAGTTGCCAACATAACGATGTTCCTCCCCTTGACTTTGGCCAAGGGGTTGTGTATCAGAACCTTCATTCTACTGTTCACAACCCAGGTGCTAATACTAATGGACACAAAGTGTCCGAAAAAGGAACAAGGACACATGATGAAGGTGGCCATTCTGATCGCAATCGTGGTTGAGGTAGAGACCATCGAAGAGAAGGTAGTAGACATCATCATGGTGGTGGTTCTCCTTCTTCTTCACCTTCATCATCCCCTTCAACCTCTCCTTTAGTGTCCAGATGCAACCATAGAGTAAAAGATCATGCGGTTAAGGGCAAGCAAAGTGGAAGTCGCAGACGAGAAAACCAAGATAGAGGATGAGGACACTCTAGGGAATCACACCATAGAAGAAGGGAGAGTAGGGAATAGCATAGGCACCATAGACACTACAAATGAGAAAATCATGATGAACCCCTACTTGCTCTTCGAAGCATGCTAGACATAACTGAGGCTATGAAAGTTCCAACAAGGCACCAAAAAGATAGTAGGATCAAGAGGTTAGACATAAATAACATCCCATGATTTGAAGGGGGATATAACGCTAATCCTCAAAATCACTTACATGCATTTCACGATGCGTGTGCCTTGTTAAATATATAAAATGAGTGGAAAAAACTTAAGTTGTCCCCACGGACACTAATAAAAGAAGTTGAAAGCTGGTACCAGTCCTTAGAACCGAAATCCATTCGTAGGTGGAGTACTATGTTAGAATTATTCAATGATAAGTACCAAACGTACTCCTGAGTGTCTAACCTATGAAAGAAAATCCAAGGATGGAAAAAAGTAAGTCACGAACCCTTGGATGCTACCATGGGCCATTATTATGCACTATTACATCGTTATCCTAGCCATGGTTATTCACAATGGGATAAGCTACATCATCTCATAGATGGGCTTAGGCATGAAATGAGAAGAACCCTTGGGACTTATGCCCAAGGAAGACTATCTAAGCTTAGGTCCCATAAAATTCACAGATTACTAGAGCAAGTTGCTAAGGAAGAAGGTGAGTTATGAAAGAGAGAGTGCATGGAAGAATATAACCGTGATCCTTCTCTCTGGAAGAAGGGAGTAAGATTTTGTGAGGATGAGGAAGAGTCACCACTCGAAGAGATGGTGAATAGGAAAACCGTGTCTATCCAAAAGTCAGCATCAGAAGTATCAGCAAAGGTAGACCAAATGTGGGACTCCTTGGATAGTAGGTTTCAAATTGTTCTCAAAGTAGTAGAGGAGTCTAGAGAGCAAGGTAGTGATCATGACAAAAGAAAAAAGAGAGAAATAGAAAATGCACATAACAAGGGTAAGGGTAAAGTTGCTATTATTGAAGAGGTTGTGGACTCAGATATAGATGATGATAGTGGATGCGAGATTTGTCAATATGACCATCCTAAGGGATGATGCCCTGTGATCTCACATCTGCAGGAGTTTGGGATGTATGCACTTAATCCACGTTTAAACAAATGGAAAACATTCCAACGATTACCTTATCCCGAAGGTAACCCAAGGTAGTTCTACCAACCTTTAACTTATTATCCAAGTGGAACTCCACCACAACTAATTGAGTAACATCAACAGTGGAAGCACCCACAATCATGGGGAATGCCACCACTAAGGCAATAATATCCTTATCGGAAACTTGACCCATATGGATATTACGTGCAACATAAAATCTCTCCATGTGATTCTATTGGTCACATTACTCCCCAACATCACTACCAAGCTCATGAGTACTATAGGACTCCCTTTCCTAGGGGGGATATTCCACAAGTGTACCATCCTTCTAATTCGGTTACATCTCTCTCACCAATAGCTCCATTACCACCTGCTCTAGAAATGCAAGGTAAACTCCTTACTTAGCACAACAACGCAATGCCACAAGGGCTATTAATACTCAACCTACTATTGGTTCTGATAACCATATGAAGAAAATACCTTTCTTCAAAACCAATAGTCCAACCAAGCCTTTGCAACCCTAAACGACTGAGTCTTTGGACGTCTTCGTATCAAATAAAGCTTCAGATCCCCCTTTGAGCCTAACACTGTATTCAATGCATACGGTCATGTTAACACATGCTGTTACTGATTGGATCAAGGCTGGCCACCTTCCCAGGAAATTCTCTGATCCTGGGAGTCCCCTAATATATCTACAAATCACTGGGAATGAGCCATGCAAAGCTCTTTTAGATTCAGGTTTTGGTGTCAACCTAATATCCCAAGAAATGTATAAAGCCTAGGACCTGCCCCCATTAAAAAAGAGCAACATCCATTTAGAGTTGGTCAACCAGTCCATCACTATTCCCTTGGGATTAGTGGAGGACATTGTTACCATTGTCTATGGATGGTCATATCCAGCTAACTTCTTGGTGATTTAAGTGAAAAAAAGTAAGGGGGACTTCCCAATCATAATGGGAAGGGCATGGCTAAGAACTATCGATGCACACCTAGGAATCTACGATCTTTCCCTAGAAATATCTAAGGAAAATAATTTTGGAAAGATCGAGAAGAAGAAGGTTCCATGCATCGCATATAGTGACATAGGGTGTAATTGCGTGCAAAAATCATGGGTTGTGCAAAGTCTAACATTGCTTGCATGCAATCAGTGTGCACAAATGATCAATATAAAAAGGTGCCTATATGCAATAGCCACATGATAAGAAGACACCTAGTGGCTAATAGCTGATCAAGAAAGCAGCTCACTTATATGCATGGAGCTAACTGAGGGTTTGACTTGCGCTTACATAGATAGCATAGAAGCATTAGAGAAAGTCTGTCGCCAACTTCCAAGTCCTAACCTCGAAAACATCAACTGGGAGAAGTTGGAAATTCCTAAGAAATTTAAACAAGAGCCCCTAGAGCTAAAACCATTGCTTGCTGGTATGGAATACACATTCCTTAAGAATGGAAAATCGGTAATCATTAACACAAAACTTGCTCCGCAACAAAAAGAGAGTCTCCTAAAGGTAATAAACAAGTGGTCAAAAGCCTTTGCTTGGTCATATCCAGAATTAATTGGAATAGATCCTAGGATATGCCAGCATAGGATTTGCATTGACCCCTCCATGAAGCCTCAAAAACAACCACAGAGGTGATTGAACCCAAAGTTGAAGCAAGTAGTAAAAGAAGAAATCGAACAGCTTCTAAAGGCTGGGTTCATATACTCCATTGCTGATAGTGAATGGGTTAGCCCCTTAGTAATAGTGCCTAAAAAGGGAGGAAAATGAAGGGTGTGCATAGATTTTAGGCTACTAAACATGCAATATTCAAGGATCACTTTCCGTTTCCATTTGTTGACCAAGTCTTAGACACAATTGCATGGCATCACTATTATAGTTTTCTAGATGGATATAGCAGATAAAACCAAATACAAATAGCCCCAGAAGACCAAGCCAAAACTACGTTCACTAGTCCTTGGGGAACGTTTGCATACAAAAAAATGCCGTTTGGCTTGTGCAATGCCCCTGCAACATTTCAATGCTTAGTTCTAAGCATATTCTAATCGCAAATAGGGAATGGTGTGGAAGTATTTATGGATGAATTCTCCACTTATGGAGTAAGCTTTGATCAAGCCTTGGATCGATTAGAGCAAGTGTTGAAAAGATGTGTAGAAACTAATTCGAGGCTCAAATGGTAAAAAATCCATTTGATGGTCCAAGAAGAAGTAGTACTTGGGCATAAAATCTCACATGCAGGAATAGAGGTAGACTCGGAGAAAATCAAAGTCATCCAAGGAATTACCCATTAACCAAAAACTATCAAAGATATTCAATCATTCCTTGGACACACTGGCTACTATAAGAGATTCATGGAGAACTTTTCAAGGATTTCCAAACCATTAGTAGAGTTAACGAAAAGGGATGTACCCTTCAAGTGGACTAGGGAATGCGAACTAGCTTTCCAAACTCTGAAACAGAAGCTGGTAGAGACACCCATTCTACAAGCTCTTGACTGGTCCAAACCATTCCATGTCATGATTGATGCATCCAACTATGCCTTAGGAGCCGTACTTACATAGTTAGATGATCAAAAGTTTCCTTATTACATCCACTGTGCAAGTAAAAGTATCATTGGTGCACAACTCAACTACACTACTACAGAAAAAGAATTAATAGCTATAGTGTTTACACTAGAAAAATTTAGACACTATGTATTGGGGTACAAAGTATTCATACACATAGATCATAGTGCCATCTGGTTCCTCATGAATAAGCCAATGGTAAGCCCCCGTATTATACGATGGTTGGTAATCCTACAACAGTTTGATTTAACGATGATCGATCATAAAGGCACCGAGAATGTAGTTGCCAATCATTTATCTTGGTTGTGCTGGGACAACAAAGAGGATGAGTACCCAATTTTCAATCATTTCCCTAATGAGTTCCTCTTTGCTGGTGTACTGAATAACCAAATACCCATGGAGACAAACTGGTACAATAGCATTCTTACCTATATCCTTACCCAACAAACACCACAAGAGCTAGACCTTAAGAAGAAACAATAGTTTACTCACAAAGCCAAGTACTTCATGGAGATCAATTGAAAACTTTACAAAGTATGTCTCGATGGCTTGGTTCGATGGTATGTTCCCAATAGAGATCAACTAAGAGTTCTCCAAGATGCTCATGAGGGCCCTTGTGGGGGTCATTATGTTGGGAGAAGAATGACCATTAAGATCCTTCTTGCAGGATATTATTGGCCTACCTTGTTTCGGGACACCCATCAATTCGTCCAATCTTGTGAGTGTTGTCAACATGATGGGGGAATGATTGCTAGAATGAAGGATCTACAACAATGGATTCAATTGTTAGAACCCTTCGACAATTGGGGAATTAATTTCATGGGGCCCATTACACCAATGTCTAATGGAAAAGCTTACATCATATTTGTTGTAGACTATTTAACAAAGTGGGCCGAAGCAACTACCGTTAAAAATTGCACATCATCTACAGCTGCACGATTTGTTCAATAACAAGTCATCAATAGGTTTGGTGTGTCATGTGCACTTATTTCAGATAATGATACACACTTCACAGGTATAACTTTTCAAAAGTTAATGCAACGCTTAGGGGTTGAGCATAAATTAACTACACCATACCACCCCCAAGCAAATAGTCAAGCCGAGGTCACCAACAGGGAGATTACTAAGATACTAACTAGAACCATTAGCAAGTATAGGTGAGACTGGAGCACTAAACTGAACGATGCTCTTTGGGCATACTACTCCACATAGAAACTCCATATAGGCTACTCTTCCTACGAGTTAGTGTATGGAAAACTTCCAATGTTCCCTATCCAAATTAAGCTTCATACATTAGCCATGGCATGTGACCTCAACCTTGACCTTGATCTAGCACAGAAAAAAGGTTGATGACTCTTAACTTACTAGATGAGAATCAACTAGCTGCCCTGTCATCTAATGAATTACACAAGGCATTTAACAAATAATATCTTGACCTAAAAATTAGGAAAGTTAAGTATCAACCAGGAGATAAGGTTCTCTATTGGAACCCCACACATGTGTCACAATGTACCAGATTTCAAACATTGTGGGAAGGCCCTTACATTATCTATGCAACTTTCTCTTCAGGAGCCATGACCATATATAAACTTGAGAGCCCACATAAGAGACTGTTAATCAACGTGCAACAAAAAAAACCTTTCCATGAGTTTGGGATAGCTAGGACATATGCTACCTCTGTAGGTGGGCAACCTTGCTCATTATTTCAGATTTCCTTCTTCCAACTCAGTCATGGGGAAGATGGCCATCTCTGCTAATCATTGAAGGCCCTTAGTTCTTTCTAATTTTTTGTTTTACACATTTTTTTTGCAAATTTCTTTAATCTTTCTTGTTTTTGTTATACACCATCGTTCATATTTTTACCATTTCTTTGTGTGATTACTTTATTTTGTTCATCACCCAATAAGTGTTCATTATGATGGCATGAATAATACCATATTGATTGCTAGTGTTTGGATTTTACCTTTGAAGTATGATGTTGATATTAAGGTATGGTTCTTTTGATTAAATAGGCAATGAGTCCACATCATTCATACATCCATAAAATCCTATGGTCTCCCTTGGCTTGGAACTGTATAGTCCCTTTTTCTAATAAAATTGTTAATGAATTAGTGTCTGAGTATTTCTCAAACTAAGGAACGACTCAAAGGATGAAAAGGGTGTGACTTCAAGGGGATTCGATGCATTTGTGCCAGCTATTCTCTTAAGTGCTTGGATGCTTTTTCCTTGGGTTTTTTGCCATTTTGACCATTCATCAAATCCTTGGAAGTTGAGTGCATAAAAATAAGTCTTTGCATGGTGTGGTTCTCACGCAAAAAAAAAAAGAAAAAAAGAAAGAAAGAAAAAGAACAATGAGAATTCAAAGCACACCCCTTTGACAAAATAATAAAATTGGGCTACACGCACTGGGTATGGCACTTGAAAGATATGTTACCCATGCCTGAAGGTTCCCTCTAATTAAGGCCCTTTCTTGCTTCCTGCTTCTCCATCTCGCTCTCCTCGGAATGGTGGTGACTTTTTGTAGAGGCATTCTTGTTGCTTCAAGAGGATAGGTTGGTCAAATGTGTTGATGTGAGGTCACTGAACGTGGTTTGATTGAGCCTGGATTTGGAATGATTTCTACTTGGTCACATTAACCATAAAATACACACAAGTGACTTTACACAACCTTTTTCTTGGGTTTCCATTCCATTCCCTCCTCTCCACCTTTCTTTTCCATTTTTCACCTCATTGTTGGTTTTATCATTAGTCTGTATCTTGGTTGATGCATTGTTTTTCTTTGGTAATTTCTTATGGGTAAGTTTTTAACTCTTGCTTCCAAATGACATTCCTAGAGCCTATGGACTCTTTGGTTTGTGGGTCTATTAGGGCATCAAAGGAATGAGCTTGCTTTTGGGAGAACCCACTAGCATTTCTTTTTGGTACACTTGTTAACTTCTTTCCCTTAAACATTTCCTGCAATCAATAATTTTTTTTGTTTCATCCCCATCCATGACATCCATTTTATTAGCGTTGCCGTTGTTGCTTTTTCTCCATCTTGCTTATTCCTTATCTTTTTCCATCCTATCGCTACCAGAGGTTCGCTCTTATTCATAGGGGCCCTAGCATAATTGTTTCAATTTTTCCTAACCCCTACACCTTAGGTAGTCACTAGTGTTAAATCTCTAGAATCAGTATCTGCCATAACCACAACTTAGCCAATGCACTTTACATTGAGGCAAGGTATCACATGCATTGTGATTTATCTACCCTTTCTCATTTGTGATTGTGTTATGTGTGTAGATGACGATCATACAACAATGGACTGGGCCTGGAGGAAACATTCAGGATGGACCGGAATTGGAGCATTTATGAAAGGAGTAAGATTGGTGGCGTGGCTATGAATAAACAATGAAAGGCACACTCTTGGCATTGGTAGCAACACACCTTATTCTTTTCTCTCTCTCCTTCTCTTCCAGTTGCCAAATAGGGCTGGATGTCATTATGTACAGTGTTCACTTTTGTGGTCATGAACACTAATGCTATCATGTATTATATTGTTGATCCATTCACAGGGCACGTTAAGTATGTCACCCCATTCCACTATCAATGGTCATTCAGTCAATAATCCCATACCTTTCCAATATTTTGTAAGGAACTCGAGGATGAGTTTTCATTCAGTCATGGGGGTATGATGAACTACGATATTTCATCCGTGATATCGGATTAATTATGCGATGTCAGATACCCAATATCGTGGCTCGTCTCCTTGCCTATATATAAGAGGTGGTGCCCTTGGTTTCTACATTAGAAAGTTAGTTCCTTAGCCAAACTCTTGCCATTTCCCCCCAGAGTTAGAATTATTTCTATGTGCCTATAGTAGGAGTCATCGAGTGAACGGATCTTTATTCGACCATTGTGTACCTGAGCACACTTTGTGTATGGCAATAAAGATGAACTTTATGATAAACCTTGCAACATATAGAATAGATTAATTAGCGTTAATTATTATTTAATGCTTTCCTAGTCAATTAATGATTTCTCTCACCCTCCAACTCTCTTAGTTAAATACACTCAGTACGACCGCTTCGAGCATGCGTGTAGTGCTTGGTAACCCAGTGATGATTAGTGTTTGGTAATCCCAGCAGCGTTGCACTGGTTCAGTATGTGTACGACAAGTGGGAATGGATATTAGTGTTAGGAGTAATTGGAACTTAGTTAATGAGTAGTTAAATTATATTAGTTATTTAGTTATCTCTCTTCCCCTCCCTATTAGCGTAGGATATAAAACACATAAAAGCCATAAAAATCATATGCCTTAAGCTTACTTAACCATACAATCGTGACATACAAGTAAGTTTGGGAAGACAATGATTAACCAACCCATTATTGTTCCACAAAGGCGGATAGGCACTTAGTCCTTGGAATTTGACCGAATCATGTGTGAAATGCTCGTATTTGTATGGTTGAGTGTAGGGGTACCTCGCCGCTCATTAACCATCGATTAACTAAGTATTGAATACAATTAAAGGACATAAATATGATAGGTTTTTGGATGGCCATAGTGGTTGCAATAAAATTCAGATAGCTTTAGAAGACCAAGCCAAAGTCAAATTTACAAGTTCATCGAGAACTTTCATATATAAGAAGATGCCTTTTGGCATGTGTAATGTTCTTGAAACTTTCCAATACCTTTATCCTAAGTATCTTTAAAAAATATTAGTAATGATGTGGAGGTCTTCATAGATGACTTCTCCATCTATATTTCCAATTTTGAGTAGGTCTTGGAATGTCTTGAGCAAGCTTTAAAGTGATGTGTAGAGAAAAATCTTAAGCTCAATTGGTAGAAAAGTCAATTAATGCTCTAAGAGGACATTGTTCTTAGACGCCATGTATCAAAAAAAGGAATTGAAGTTAATCTAAAGAAAATTATATTCATTTGAGAAATTACATAAAGATCACAAATAGTAAAAGACATGAGGTGTTTCCTTAGACATATTGGTTGATACAAGTGTTTTATTGAGAATTTCTTCAAGATTTCTAAGCCATTAGTAAAAATAACAAAGAAGGATGCACCATTTAAGTAGACTAAAGAATGCAAATAGACATTCAAACTTTTGAAATAAAAACATATAGAAATACCAATTCAACATGCCCCAAAATAGTTTAAACCATTTTACATTATGAAAGATGCATCCAATTATGCATTGAGAACTATGCTTACATAGTTGGATGATAAAAATTGTCCATATTACATCTACTATGCAAGAAAAGACATTGCATGTGTATAATTAAACTACATCCTAATTGAAAAAGTATTGGTGGCTGTGATGTATGCATTTGAGAAGTTTAGGCATTATGGGCTTGGTTACTGAGTCTTTATTCACATAGATCATAGTACAATCTAATTTCTCTTAAATAAACTAGTAATTAGTCCACATGTTATATGATGGCTAGTCATGTTACATTTTAATGTTTAATAGGAAATACACTGATAATGTAGTTGTAGATCATCTATCTTGGTTGGGTTGGGACAATAAGGTTGATAAAAAGGCTATCTCTAATTAGTTCCTAGATGAATTATTATTTGCTAAAACCACAATAATTTCATTTATAATGGTTAAGCCATGGTTTTCTAAATATCTCAATTATTTAATAATTTAAGAGGTTCCTCTTGAATGTGATAAGTTTAGTAAACAAAAATTTCTGTACTAGATCAAACACTACATGGAGATAGAGGTAAATCTCCATAACACTTGGTCCATTCATGTGTACTTGAAGAAATTAGCTGAAATTTCTCCAAGATGTTCATGAAGGCCTTATGGAGGTAACTATGTAGGAAGAAAAGAAATCATCAAAATACTCATGGATAGATATTTTTTGATGAGTGGCGAGTAGACCTTATGTCCAATCATATGAATCACTAAGCATTCACGTGTGATCTGGTCGAATTCCATGGACTCATAGCCTTCCAAGTACATTGGTCTCTAGGAAGAAGTGAAACTAACTGTTGTAATCGTTATCTTTTTAATTACACTTGTGAAATGCAAAGGCATGGTTAAGTGCAACTGATGCATATGATTTTAATCATTTTTTGTGTTTTATGTTCTAAGTCGCCTAAGAATAAAGAATGATGAATAAAGTAATTTAATTGCGAATTTAATCTAAGTAGCTAAAATTTAACTAATCTTAACATAAGCATTTGTTCCTACTTGTTGTACACATCCTGAACATGTTTAACACTACTGGGTTACCAAACATTAAGAATTACTGGGATTACCAAACACCAAGCATATGCTTGAAGTGGTCGTACTTATGTGCTTAATTAATTATTATTTAATTTAGCTTAGTCTAGCTTAGTTTAGCTTAATTACTTAAAACATTAAAGAAAATTGCTTAAAATATGAAATGCATAAAGGAAATAATTAATCTATTTCAAAGTGCTACAAGGTTTATTAGAAAGCTTGTCTTTATTGCTGCACACATTGCCATGCTTAGGTAAAACAATGCTTGAATAAAGATCCATACATTCTTTGACTCTTACTATGGGCACTTAGAAAATATTCTAAGTTCTAAAAGTAAAAACTACTAAAGCTTCACTATAATTTATGAAAGGAATGCCATAAATGTGGTAGAAGGAACACATTTATAGGTAAAATAGGATGCCTTGTTAATGAATACACGTCAATGGGTCAAACCCTACGTCGACACGGCCAATCATGACACTTCATCATACCCTCATGACTAAATGAAAACTTGTCCTCAAGTTCTTTATAAAATTTTGGAAGGTATGGGATTATTGACATACAAAAAAAACATACAAAATATAGAACAAAAGACCAAGTTCCTAGAGTGTACGATTTTATGATGATTACAAAATATTGGTGTTTAGGATGACAAAATCGAACACCAGGATAAAATTGACAAACACAATTCCTCAAATGGCATGAAGACATTGGAGAAGATCAAATGGTCCTAGGTGGTGGAGGCTTCTAAGGATTTGATGGGCCTTCTCTTACTTTAGGTGCATGCGGTGGTTGTGGTAGTTGTGATTTTTTGATGGTAGTTGCAACTTCTGGTGGAAGACAAAAGGTGTCTAATAGTGCCTTCATATTTTCCTTCTTTTCTTGGGATCATTCATGGTCCATGAAACATCTCAAATGTGGGTCAGAGTGGGAACATCCTAGAGATAGGGCATTATTGAGAACAACTCCTTCATGTTGATAAACTAGGTAGTGAAAAGTTTGTGTTCAACATCAAACACCTTGAGAGCATTCATCCTTTTGGCTAGGTTCTTAGTAGTTGATCTCTAATTGGTGAATCATGCCTTGAGAACCTTGAGTTTAGCATTATCAATGTCAATCTTTTGCTTGGTCTCCTTATGGGTTTTGAACTCTACCTCATATAGCAAGTACAAGCTAGCCACTTGCTTCTCCAACTCTGACCATGGCCATTTGGTAGTAAGCATTTCCAAGTTTGTATAATAGAGATTAGCAAGCTCCATCTACTTCATCATCTCCTTAATCTATAGCTCTTTCATGCATATCTCTGCTTTGTTTTAGTCATTGAGCCCATCAAAGATTGGCTACTAGACATTACCTCCTTTCCTAGGCTACTAGAGAACCTTATTAACTTTTGCCTTTGTCATCTGGATATGTTTCTCATTGTTTTCTTTCTATAGATTAACCTAATATTTGTAGTGATTTTTAACTTTCTTAAATTTGGGAGCCTCCTTTTTCCAAGTAGCTATCTCTATCGTAGATTTTTGGTGAAGGGCTTAAACTTCCTCCATGGAGAGATTTCTATTTTTAGTTGCCAATCTTCTTAGTTCAGTGTTCACTCTGGCTAGTTGCTCATACTATTGATGGATAAATTCTTGCATCTACTTCTTCTACACATTAACATTCTACATGCATGTTTAGACCAAGTCCTTCTAAATGGTGTATGTCTTGGCATTTTCCATGGATTAGTCAAAGACGACTATCTCCTTTGCATTCTCCACTTGTTTGAGCCTATCTTGAAGCTATTGAAAAAATTCATCATGTGTCAGCATAGTGTTGAGCAATGTGGAATCAGTGAGGTGGGCTCTTATCTCTACAACCTTCATAACCAAGTGTTGGTTTTGTGCTTGGGCTATTTTAAGTTGCCCCTCCAATATAATGCACTTGCCACTCTTTTCAAGTAGCTTTGATTGGGTTGCAGTGATTGTGTCTAGAATATCAAAGACATTAGGAATCGGTTGCTCGATTCCCACCAGTTGGTCCAACAACTTCTCATGCTAGGCTGTACTCAATCTACCATTAACTATTTGTATGGATGTCTGCACATCTTTGAGTGCATTTAATGCTTTGGAAATTCTATTAACCACCACCTCTACTGTTGTCTCTTACCCATGGTGTTGCATCACCAAGATAGTTGTCCCCTTGTCCTTCTTTAGTTATGTCAAAAAAGTAGCATCATTCCTAGAGATTTTTGGGAATTATTGCTATTACGAGAGAGATACCATTACCTCTTTGGTGTCAAGATTTATTCTTGTGGGAAAATATGTTTTTTGGGCTGAGAAAATTGGCCCACCTCACTCCATCTAGTTGATTTTTTGAGCCACTTCGTTGAGGTAACTCATCACTAGGTGATACACAAATGGATTGCCATCACTCGTTCTTACTTGTTGCTCTTGCTCATCCAAGAGCTACTCTTAGATATCATGCATGTGTTCTATGGCAATGTGGGCCTCCAACATTGTTTCATGAGTGGGTAGTGAAGGTGGTGGTCACTGCTCCTATTCTTGAATGATCTTGGCAAGTACCTTATCTTTCATCTTTTTTTCCCAAGAGGCCGTTAGAGCTCAATGGATGGTGTTATTCATGTAGTGTGTTATGCATCCCCTCTTGCATAATTTTTTGATGAGGCATGGGAAGGGGAGTGCCTTCCTTCTACATTCATTTTCTTTAAATTGCTTCTCTATCTTAAGATAGATCAATTGTGGGAGGTTGATAAGGAATTGATCGCTTAGAGTGATACATGCATGGGCAGAGAAGGCTATGATCTTTTTTAGCCTCTCCATTGGATTGAGGTGAAAGATTGCAATTTTGAAATATGCATGTTCCACCATACTAAGTATGCCAAACTTATTATGATTGATTCCATAACACCATTGTGTTCATTCCTTCTTGATACTAGGATTTACTTGCATTAGGATTTTTGCTAAATTTGGCACAATTTCTGGTAACATAAGGGCCTCTATGATGGCTTTCACTGAGTAGGACACTGAGATGTCCTTGATTTTGATTGTTGAACCATCTTGCCAATTGTTCCAAAATAGGTTTGCCTCTCCCATGTACCATTCCCCGCTAGAAATGATTATGGGGCCCATGGAAGAGTTTTGCAATTGAGCTTTGACTTTTGGAGGTGTGAACTCCAAGAAAGGTCCAAAGTTTAATTCTTGGAGCACTAATTTTTGGACCTTCTTATTCATGATTTTCCTAAGGTAGGCTTCTATCAAGATCATCATCTCAAGATTTGGTGTTGGTTTAGGTACCTCATCTCAGTGAGACTATTCTATTACCGTAGCTTCTTTGGGAACCTGTCAGATAGATTCCACTTTGGGCTCCTCCTGAAAAGGTCCCATGGCATGGGTTTTGGCTTGCTCATGGGCTTGTTCTTGGCCCCTTCCTATTTGTGATCATTAATCCCTTATTTGGGATGAACCTCCTTCTTGCTTGTGTTTTTTGTTAGGTGCCATCTACGGTAATAACATAACCAAGGATTAGTATTCAATGTATAACTTATAAAATTTAAGTACCTTTTTCATTGGGTGGTTACACTTTAGGCTAAGTTTTGACCATGTTAGAATGATTTTATTATTATTATTTTGATGATTTTTAACTTATAATGTTATTGGAGCTTGTTGGAAAGGTTTAACTCTCATAATTTGATGTTTTAATGTTGGTTTTTTTGTTAAACCTTTGTGGGAGTTAGAGATTTTTTCAAAAAATTTATCATAAAAAATTTAAGGTTTGTGGCCCCCATGAAGAAGTGCTTACCTTTGATAGCTATAGCATTGAAGAATAGAGTGAATTGAAAAATTGGTTAAGAAGTTATGGCTCTTGGAAGGTTTTGGGCTCTAAAAAATTCAAAAACTTTCTTACCGTTTATGAGCATATGTGAAAAATTATTAAGTGTTCATGCATATTTATAGGCTTTTTGCCTTATGTTGATGGTGTCTTGTTGATGGGAGGGATGCATATACGGGGTTACATTGATGGAGCTAGTCTAGAAACTTTTTCACAATGAATATATTGAAAAATACAAGGATTTTTCTTATGAAATTGGTGTTTATGGAGAGCCAGAAAAGTCATGAAATTAATTGAATACTTGAAGAGGGCTTATGAATGCTCACAAATTGGAAAATTGGAGAAGATGCCTTAAGAAGCGCATGGTTGGGTGTGCTGATAGGATGCACAAAATATTTGATTACAGAAATGCCTAAGGATAATGAACTTAACTATCCCAACCAAGAGATATGTAAGTGGGTCCTCCCCATAATAGGCTCATGTCCTCTTTGCCCTTGGATAACCTCAACTAAGGGGTCCATGGGCCCCACATTTAATTAATGGTGATGACAAGTTAACGACCAAATCTAGAAGAATCTACACAAGAATTTTGACACTTCAAACTAAGACATTGAATAAGGACATGAACAACTAGTAGTGAGGTGAGTTATAGAAAACATTAATGGATGAGAGAGAAAATGGAATGGAATTCCCAATCATGGTCACATGAAGTCCCTTGTGGATTCTATGGTTAAATGACTTGATAAAGTCCATCCTTAGTCTAGATGAAAACCAACCACTTTTAGTGACTTTGCATTGCCACTCTAAGACCAGACCAACCCCTCAAGACACGCGAATGCTCCCAAAGATCAAACACCATTCCTTATTTGAGAAGAAAAGAGAATTAATAAGTGAGAAAGGACCTTAGGTAGAGGAGACCTTCAAGGATGGATAACATGTCTTTCTAGTCCCATAACTAGTGCTTGTAGTTGGTTATTTTATCTAAGGGATGTGCTTTGATTTCTAATGAGTGGCGAGGTACTCCTACATCCAACCATACAAATCACAAGTATCCATGCATGATCTAATCAAATTTCATGGATGGGACTAGTTGTGGCATCTAGATTATTATGTCTTGATTGTAGTTCACTATCTTCCCACTTGGACTAGTGGTATGTTTGTCATGTATGATTGTGGCATCTAATTTGCTTTCATGTACGATGTTGCGAGCTACCATAATTGCTCCTTGAAAGCTCTAGGATTTTATCTTAATTCATGATAATTTGTTAATCTCTCAGCCAAGTCTGAGGCTACATCTCTTTACCCATGGTAGAGAGCCTTAATTATTTATAATTTTGAGTTTTTCACATGGAGTTTTTGTACAACATCTTTCCTATCTACAAACTCTTTTTCATATAAGGCATAGGTGGTTGTTACTTGCTATTCCAGCTCATTTTTGGGCCAACCTGCTATTAACATAGCAAGGTTAGCATAGTGAAAGTTAGCTAACACCATGTGCTCTTTCAAGTCTTCAATTTGTATGTTCTTATTTTTCACTTCTGCTTGGTAGACTAGGGTGTAGCTATCTAAGATGGGTTGTTAGTAAGGATTTTGCACTGACATGCAACTGATGTAGGCCTTTGCGATCTAGGTTTCTTTTTCATTAATTTATTTATACATGTCAATCTAGTCTTGGGAGTGCTCTTTCAGCTTCTCATGCTTCTTGGCCTCATTTTTCCATGCACTTATTTCAATTGCAGACTTTTGGTGAATTACATGCACCTCCTTCATTAAGAGGGTTCAATTCTCTCTTGTTAATCTACTTATGTCCTGATTAATCCAAACTAGTTGCTTCCTCATTTGGTGGATTCTTTTTTCCAAAGTGTTTTGCTACCTTTCATTGGTGGTCAACCTTGCATTGTTAGCAGCAAGCTACTTGTTTTCTTCTTATGTAGTGGTCAATGCCTTCGCATGAGCATATGCTTGGGCTTCGGTGGTTGAGGCATTCCAGACCACTTTCTTCTTTTCATGTTCAGCAAATTTATTTTATTTAGTTAGTTAACCTAGCTGCTCTATTCAAAATTTCTCCAATTGATCAAGCATAAAAAATTGGGAAGGATTCCTTCTTTCGGCTCTCACAGTGACGAGCTCTTATTGCAATGTATGCACCTCTACTTCTGCATGCTCTACCCTAGTCTCTGCCATGACCAATTTTCCTTTTGTAGTAATGAGATCAGATTGTACTACAGTGACATCACTAGGGATGTTGAAAAGAGTTGTCATAAGTTGCCTAGTTTGTAGTAATCTATCAAGCACATCCTCATGGGTCACAGGAGTCATTGAAGTCTCTACTAACATTTGTGCATCCCTAGTTTCGGTTAAGTCCACTGAGGGCACGATAGGCATATTAAAGGATTCTTTAATATGATCTGTGATAACTTTTGTTGCACTTGTCATATCTTGGTGTTGCATGACCATGACTGTGGCACCTTCTCTCATTTTAAGCATCACTTGGAAAGATGTGGCATTTTTAGAGATCTATTGTGACCACTAGGCTTCTCCTCTTGATTGAAAAGAAATTTTCCTCCTTGATGGATTGGTTGAGACTGTAGGTTGAATGAAATTATTAATGACTTCATCCCTACTTTCCCAATTGAGAGTTTTAGAAATTCTCTATAGATGGCTCATAGTAGGTTAATCTTGCGACAGTGGTAGTGGAACTTGCAGCTCTTGCCATTACTGTGGTTCTTACTTTGGTTCCTTCTTTGGTTCTTTTTCATGTTCATCACTAAGGTCTTTCCTTGGTGTTGTTGGTTTGAGCAACTTAGAGAATGAAGCATTTTTGGCCCTGTTGGGAATGTCATTGGTGTAACCCAGGATTTTGACATGCTTGCATAGCTTTTTAATTAGGTAAGGGAATGAAAGTGTTAGGTTCCCCACCTTTCTTTCCTTGGACCACCTTTGAATCTTCATGAAGTAAAATTGGGTAAGGTTAACATTGTCCATCAAGATTGCACTTTCTCTAGATACATAGGTTGATATTCTATTGAGTCCTTTAGTGGGGAAGAGATGGTATGTGCCAATTTTGAAATAAATTCTCTCTTCCAGAGTTAGCTCACTGTGAATTTTGTTTTCTTTATTATATGCCCACTTTAGCCATAGCTTTTTGGTTTCTACGTCAGACCTTGTGGATAGGTGTGCTACCTTGGCCCCCACATTAGGTATGTTTAGAGCCTTTGTAATGGCCTTAACTAAAAAAGAAACAAAGACTCTACCAATGTTGACGATGGTGCCCTTCTCCTTATTATGCTAGAATTGGCACATCTCATCGAGGTATCATTTTTCACTTTCAGAGAGGATGTGGAATAGAGGTGATGCTTGAAGTTGAGTTCTAACTGCCTTAGGGAAAAATGCCATGAATGGCCCAAAGTTCATTTCCATGATGACTGTGGTCAACATGGATCACTCCTAGATGGCTTGGAGGAATTCTTGGGACAATGTGAGGCATTTTCCTTACACTGGAGTCTATGGTCTTGCAGCCTTTGCTTGGACCAATTGCCCTATAGTAGGAGCCTCTTGATGGATGCTAAATAACTTGGCCTCCTATTCTTCATGCTTAGGTGGTGGGCCTTATTCTCCTAGTCAGTCTTTGTCACCTCTCGAGCATTTTCTTTCACCCTACAAAGGTCCTTCTTGTTCTCCTCTTTTTGGGGCCATTTGTAATCAATCAAGAATTTGGTGTTACTAAGGTGTTTTTCATTTATCATCAATAGGTTTATACCTTAATCATGGCCTTAGTTCTATTAAGTTCTTAGCTTATGTGATTGTAGAGTTAGAAAAATTTTAAGAAAAATGCCCAAAAAGTGTTAACTTCTATTATGACCCGTCGCAATTGTCTTGTTTTCCCTTATGTATGGCTTATAATGATGGTTATGATCCCTTGGGGGTGTTAATTAAAGGTTCTAACATGCATACAACTGATTGTCATTTAAAAAGCTTAAGTTGTTTTAAAACATTTTTAGCCTTATGATACCTTCTAGGCGATAGAAAATTTCAAGAAATTAGCACAAGTTTTCCACATGAGCACCCTCCCCCAACTAAATTGAACACTCCATGATCAAATAGGTTCAAAAACCACAAAAATTGGAGCAATATGGAGCAAGATATTGTGTGTGGAAGTTGGATGCACAGATCTCTTAGTTGAGAGAGAAAAATGCAAAAAATCCCCTGGCTTCAATTGATGATAATGAATTTTTTTTGAAGATTGTGGGGGTCCTATTTATAGGTTTTTTATGGATTCAATATTGGATGCTCGACATCAAGTATTTGATATCGACTCCCACCCAATATTTGGGGCCTTGAAATTTCATTCTATGAGGACATTTAGCATGGAAAGTAAAGCTCTGTGATTGGTTGAAATATTTCATGTAAAATCCAAAATTTTAGGATAAGTGGATATTCATATTTAGGCATTAGTAACATTAGAAGACAAAATTAGAGGAATTAAGAGCTTTTGAAGATATAAGAAAAGGGTATTGGATCCATGGTGTAGAATGAATCAGTTATATGATAAGGGAAGTTTTTGAATTTATTATTTATGCACTTGGAAGGTTCAAGATGATGTGTTTGTGTTAAAAAAGTATAAGTTACAATAGTTATACAAGTGGTTCCTCCCCAAAGCAAGCTCTAGCCCTTAATGCCATTATATAACCACACCTAAAAATGTCTGTAGGAACCAAAGGGGTTGAATGCAACACATACATATTGAACAAAACACACATGTTAAAACCATCAATATGAGAAAATAACTCTATGTTATACAAAACGATAAGTTATTATCACACAGACAGTGAGATGAGATGGATTTTAGAAATTGGGACATGAGGTGCCTTACCATAGGCATAATGAATCCTTGTGAGTTATTAATGGTTAAAGTAATCATTAGCCCTTCTTTTCAAGATTTAAACCAAGTCCTCAACAATGGTGCCAATGATGAGCAACAAGGTACCCATACACCCAACCCTATGAATCACAAGCTTTCAGGCATGATCTGATCAAATTCCATGGATGGGACTATTTGTGACATCTAGATTGTTATGTCTTGATTGTAGTTTATTGTCTTCTCACTTGGATTAGTGGTAGCTTTATCATGTATGATTTAGTCCAAAGTAAGGTGTATGATTCTTGATGTTGTTTTGGCCTTATGCTACTCCTAATGATAATAAAGAAATTAATTAATTAAGCTAATTAACAATGGAAAGTAAAATCTAAACTACCATACATGCGTTTTATTTATTCCTAACCTTCTGTACATGCCTTGGACTTTGTGTAACTATCGCTAGGATTACCAAGTGTACCAAACGATAACACTACTGGATTACCAAGTAATTATACTTAAGTGCTTACAATTAGTCATACTCATTCCACTTAATGACAAAAAACAATAAAGAGTAATAAATGATAAACATTAACTAAGGAAAATAGTAAGCATTTAAGTAATTAAAACAACAATAAAGCTAAGTGAATGCTACAATGATGAAAGTAATCTCGATCTTTATTGTTGAACATGTAACATGTCCAAGTACGTCACACTCAAATAAGGATGCCGTACAATCATTTAACATCAAACTGCAAGCATGCACTAGAAATAGACTAATAGAACTTCTCTAAAATCCATTTGAATCTACTACAAAATCTATATCCCCTATTGCTCCCAAATCGTGCATCCAAGTGATTTATTTATAGGCTAACATGAATGAGGTGATATTAGATCCCAAACATCGGAGGTTGTGCCCTAATATCGGATACCTAATAATGTGTCTCTAATATTAGGTACTTGATATCTGAGCCCTACAAAACATGACTCATCCATTTTTCATCATTTTTTTAAATTTTATGTTTTAATGCATTTTTATATGGGAACCACACCATACAAAGACTTATTCAACTTCCTATTATTGGTCAACATGGATGGTAAGAAATCCATGAAAACACTCATGTACTTAAGTAAGTAGAAGGGTACAAAGAGCTTTGAATCCTTGAAGTCATAGCCTTTTCAAATCATTTGAATCCTTCCTAAGTTTGGAAACTACCAAGGTCACAAGTTTATTAAAGTTTTATTAATGAAAAAGGGACCTCATACTTCCAAAACTAGGAAGACCATAGAGTTGGTGGATGGGTGGATGATGTGGACTCACTACTTGTTCCATGAAAAACAAACATTACCTTAGTCATAAGTCATCAAAACTCAAAAATAGAAACTAGACATAGCAATCAAAAACATTAAGTACAAGCCACCATTAACAAACAACTACTACATCACTGTGTCTTATTGGCAACAAAGCACTTTTATTAATAAATTAATAAGAAAATTATTCCAAAATAAAGTAAAATATAAAGAAATTGTAAAATATCCAAGAAAGATAAAACATACTAATGATGTTGTAAAACAAAAATTGGAAAAATAACAAAGTGTAAAATAAAAATGTATAAAAATAAAGTGTAAAATAACAGTGTAAAACAAAAAATTGTAAAATAAAAAGGTAGAAAAACTAAGGAGCTAGTTTAATAATTAGCACATATGGCCATCTCCCCCATAACTAATTTGAAAGAAAGAGATCCGAAAAATTGAGTGAGGTTGTCCATCTAAGGACGTGTTGCTTACACTAGCTTGCTTAGGCTCATGGAAAGGTTTAAGTTTTTGCATGTTGACCAGTTGCTTTTTATTTAGGCTTTTAGATTTGTAGATCAACATGGCCCTAGAAGGAAAATTTTCATAAATGATATAAGGGGCTTCCCACAATTTTTGGAACTTAGTCTTTTGAGGGACATGAGTGGGATTCCAATAAAGGACCTTGTCTCTAGGTTGAAATTTTACTTTCCTTATCCTAAGGTTATGGTATTGTTTATTAAAGGTTTGTGCACTTCATTCACAGATAGGGCTACTAATCGATTCTCATCTAGCACATTAAGGTTGTTGAAAGTGTATGAAGCTCAGATTGAATAGGGAGAGTAGTCTATAGAGAGTTTCCATGGTGAGCGGTATACCTAGAGGGCATTGTTAAGTTTTGTGCTCCAGTCTCTCCTATATTTTCTTATTGTTTTCATTAATATTTTTGTGATTTCCCTGTTGGTAACCTCTACTTAACCATTGGCTTAGGGGTGGTAGAGTATTGTTAGTTTTTGTTCAACCCCCAAGCATTACATGAGGTTGCAAAAAGTAGCACATGTAAAATGAGTATAATTTTCAAAAATTAGTACACATGGTATTCCAAACCTATTTACAACATTTTATTATACAAATTGAGCAACAATGGAAGATGTATAATCAGTTATGGTTGCTACTTCTACCCATTTGGTACAATAGTCAACAACGACTATTATGTATGCCTTTCCATTTGACATGGGTGTGATGGGATTCATGAAGTCTATCCCCTAGATGTTAAAGGGTTTCAGTGGTTGGATTCACTATTAAGGCCCCTCCATTTGAGTGTTCATCCCACCATCTTGTTGATAGCATTCACAAAAATAGATGAATTGGTAAGCATCCTTGAAGATTGTTGGCTAGTAATACTCTACCATTAGGATCTTAATGGACATGTGTCTTCCTGCATAATGGTCCCCACAAGGGCCCTCATAATCATGTTAGAGAACACATAGTTGATTAGCATCAAGGATAGACCAACAAACCAGGCCATGATACATACCTTGTAAAGGTGTCCATTGTTTTCCATGAAATGTTTGGCCTGATGAAGAAATTGTTGTTTCTTCTAGTGGTCCAAATCTTGTGGCATCTTGTGAGTGAGAAGATAAGTGACGATTCCATCGTATCATTTTGGTTTAGTGGGAACTTGTTCATTTATTACATAGCAAAGAGGATTTCATTAGGAAATTGATTAGAGAGTGGGCTCTCCTCCTCTTTGTTATTCCATCATAACTGAGACAAGTGATCTATGATCCCGTTCTTAGTTTCCTTTTGATCTACCATCATAAGATCAAACTCTTGTAAGATCGCAAACCATCAAATGATATGGGGGCTCACTATTGGCTTGTTCAGGAGGAAGCAAATGGCACTATGATCAGTATGCACAAATACCTTGTATCCAAGCACATGGTGCCTAAATTTCTTCAAGGCATACACCACTGCCATTAGCTCTTTCTCCATTATGGTGTGCACCCATAATTGTTTAGCTTACACAATGGATACAATAAGGATATTTCTAATTATCTAATCATGTAAGGATAACTCCCAAGGCATAGTTTGATGCATCCTTCATGATGTGAAATGGATGGGATCAATCATGATGAACCATGATTTGTCAGGCTTCAATATTGGACCCGCGATATTGGATCCATGATATCAGGTATGCGATATTGCAGCCTGGCTAACGATATTAGATATGCGATATTGTGGTTCCTGTGTAAGCTTATAAATACCAAATTTGGGCACACAAGAAAGAGGAAGTTAGTGTTAGAGTAAGTGTAGAAATAGAGTCTTTTTATTCATTTCTAGTTCATCTCAACCCTTTCCCCAGTGCATGCCCACAGTGTGATGATTGTAAATGTATGGAACCTTTACTCGAATGTGAAGTACTTGGGCACGCACATGACCAGCAAGAAAGATTGAGATTACTTCATCATTGCAACATCCACTTAGCTCTTAATTAATTTAATTGTTAATTGTTATTTACTATTTCATTTAGTTAATATTTACTTTCTTGTCATTTATAGTTCATGCTGTTAATGCGGGATGGATACGACTTAATCACGAGCATTTAAGTGTGACTACTTGGTATCCCAGTAGCGTACCTAGGACATGCACTTGGTAATCCTAGTAGTGGTACATGAGGTCCAAGATGTGTATGGATGATTAAGGATGGATGCTCAGGGTACTTAGGCTAGCTTAGATTCTCTTCTCCCATTCCCTCTTAGCTTAATCAAAGTTATTTTCCATTGTCTCTAGGAGTAGCACTAGTTTAGGACCACATCACACACGTCACTCTAGACTAAACCATATGTGACAAAGGAAATACTAGTCCAGGTGGGAAGATGATGAATTGCGATCAATGTGTAACTATCTAGATACCACAACTAGCTTGTCTGCGAAGTTCGACCGGATCATGCATGAACATTCGTATTCATATGGTTGAGTGTAGGGGTACCTAACCACTCATCATTGGCACCATTGTCAGGGATGGTGCTAGTTATCTATATTAGTTATATCATCCAAGATCGCTGTAACAAAGCCTTCATGATATATCTCCTAGAAAAGAAATTAATTTCAATTAAGTCACACACAATTCACAAAAATGTCTCTCTCACAAGACTATGATAACGCAACAAATAGTAAGGTAATTCATTGGAGAACCAATGAATTATGTGATGATGGAGATGAAGTTTGGAGTACTCAACCTTATGCAGGGATCCCCTATGTTCATGAACACCCCAATGGTACTCAAGGACTCTCGTCATCCAACTCTGACACCTCTAGTGAGGATGGGACATCTTGTAGAATGAGGGGGCCTGTAAGGCTTGGGACCTTCTCAATAGTCAACAAGAATTTATCTGGGGATGATTGGAAGAATTATAGAGGTCATGACAAGCTTTCCAATTCTTTCTCTTCCTCTACCCCTTCAACGTCAGGCCATGACATGGATGACCATATTTCAAGGGATTGGTGTAGAACTAAAAATCAAGCTCATAGGAAAAATCGAGAACGCCAACATGAACAAGGAAAACATCATCCCACCTCACCAATTCATAACCTACCTAGTGACGATGAAACCCTACTGGCCACTAAGAGCCTAACACATATACAAGAGGCTATTCGAATATCCCGCAGGCATTGTAAGGAAAGTCGTCTACCTAGGCTTGATTTAAACAACTTTCCCAAATTTTCAGGAGGCTATGATTTTGATTTGCAACATCATTTACAAGCATTCCATGATGCATGTGTATGGAACAATATTGATAATGGGTGGAAAAAAATTAAGCTCTTTCCTACAACACTCATTGGCCAAGAAAAAGTATGGTACATTCCCTTAAGACCAAAATCAATTTGATGTTGGCCGACAATGGTAGAACTCTTCAATGAAAGATATCAGACCTATGCAAGAGTGTCAACCTTGAGGAAAAAAATCCAAGAGTGGAAAAAAGCATAACATGAACCCTTGGACATGGCCTTAGAAAGATATTATGCATTGTTAAACAACTTCCAAGGTCGTGGATTTTTAGAGAAAAGGCTAATGTACCATATCATGGATGGGCTCCGTAATGAAAGAAGGGAGACCCTAGGGATGTATGCACCAAGTCAACTATATGAGCTACAAACCCACCAATTCCAAGAACTTATTAAGCAGGTAGCAAAAGAAGAAGGAGAAATGGCTAAATGGGAGAATGCTGAAAGCTCTCAACAAGACCAAAATCTTGAAATAGTAAAGGTCCATGATCATGAAGAGCAGAAATCAGCTCACCTCAAGGAGGTGGAATCATCTTTTCCAATGCTATAATCACTAGATGAAATTGAGGCAAATATCAATAAGATGATGGAATGGATACATGAAAATTATGGAGAATATGCTAACACTATTAGAGGTAGAACCATGATGAACCAAGAAGCAGGATAGAACACCCTTAGACAATCAGAGAGAAGGGTTGAAGAGAATAAGAACTCAATTGCTAATCATACATATCAATGTAATATTTGCTCGTATGATCACCCCAAAGGTCAATGCCCAATCTTGTCACATTTACATGAGCATTGGGGAAGAATGTTACATCTAGAATTCGTACAAAAATACTGTGTTTAATCATAGTGGCAAAATCCCATCATATTGGTCACACCCTTCATATCATTTGAACCTAGGTGCTTATCAGGTTTAACATCCTGTTTCCCCAACTAGGTCAACATACTCTATCTCACTACATTATTATCATTCTCCTAAGTACTATCAACCCATGATCTCTTGAACAAAATCACCACCTCATGTGCCTTACACTTCTTCTCAAATTCAATATTCTCATCCTTCATTTCCTTCTACATCGCCACCAATAGTACCAGAAGGTTTTGCACCACAACATCAACCCACGAACGTTACTTGTGCTACTACTATCAACCACAGTGGAAATCCTCCACAACATCAAAGGTGTCCCTTCTTTAGACATGACCATAGAAAGGGATAGCATAGTTCTGAGACCACTGCATCCTCCCACTTAGCATAAGTTCAACACTATGATGCATCTTTCTTCTCAAACCCAACACCTCGTGTTACCTTATTAGGGCCATCAATCAATACTCCAACTACCATGTGGCCCAATGAATACAACCACATAGGGAGACATATTGATCCTTGCATACCATCTTACAATCATGGGTGCCATAGTGGGATAACTTCTTATCAATTAATCACATCTTATAACTTGCCTCACTATGTCAACTTTAATCAAGTGTGTGAGCCCCACTTTGGGTAAATTACAACCACCACATTAAAAGACACCCAATGGTTCAGATATGATTGGGTCCAAATATTTCCAAAATGCTTGGATCAAAACCTTCCATTTATTAATTCTCTCCATGATCAAAAGTTTAGTTATGGGGGATATCCCCCATTTTGACAAGCAAAATTAATAAATATTTTTTCTTTTCTTTAATTTTACAAATTTTTGTTTTCTATTTTTTCATCTTTCAATTTGTTGTTTAATATTTTTATTTATTTATTGTTTTATTTTTTTTCTATCTTTTTATGAGTAATCTCATCTATGAATAAGGCACTCATGTGACTTGCTGGTTGAGGTGTTGTTCTCTGCTATCAAGTCTCGAGTAACTAATTATTTGGACAGTGAGCCCACAACATCCACTCATCCATTCTATTAATAAGAGGTTCTACTCTAGGTATGATGATATTCTTGACATCATTAAAAATTAAAGTAATTTTGTGCTCATTATGCCTAGAGCAAAGAAGGATGGACTAAGCAAGAATGGCCAGGGTGTGACATCAAGGGGACTTGTGGATTCTCTTTGGTGACATTTGTAAGAGTTACCATGCAGCTTGGTTGTACTAAGATCCTTGTAGATCTAACAAAAAATGGTAGTAAGAGTAATAAAGGCACTCAATAAAGAAACCCAATGCTATTCTAGGAGGTCCCACTAGAAAGACATGCACCCAGGCCTGAAGGTAGGCAGCCCCTCTAGATTACGCATCAAAAGAAAAAGAGGAAGAAGAAAAAAGAAAGAAGAGAAAATAAAGTGTGCCAAAGTGGCCAAACAAAAATAAATTTTCCACAAAGAAATTCCAAATTACTCCTCCCTTGAACAAAATTTCAAGTGATCATACACCTTGCTGTCATGATGCTCTTATGGTTGTCCATCATTGGATGAAGCAATGTGATGTTATTAATCAAAGGAATGGACTTGGTCTTGATTTTGGAGAAATGGGCTAATGACACATTAATCACATCCTACACTCAAGATTCATTGTGCCCTAGGTCAATTACCTCATGTCCTAATCACTACAATCCCTTCTACAATTCGCCTCATCTCGCTGTTCATGTATTTGTGACCCGTGTCTTGTGTAGCATTGAATGCATACCTCATCATGATGGTATCTACATGTGTGTGTTTTGTAGAGCTAGTGTGGATTACATTTAACCCTTCTAGTGCTTACATACATTTTAAGGTATAGTTACGTAAGGCCATGATACGTAAAAACCTTCTTTGGGGAGGACCCACTTGTGTGACTTTTGTAATTTGTACTTTTTGCACACCACCACATTATTTTATACCCTTTGAGTACTTCATTGGCAAATCTATTCTTTCCCTTGTCATCATTTTATCAAATGTTCCTCAAAAACATTACATGTCCTTTTATGTGTCACCTAAACAAATTAGGCCTGACATTAAAATTTCAGGGCAACTTCCTTGAAAAAAATTTCTAACTCTACAATCACACTAAGAAAAGAATTCAACATTTATTAAAGGCAACAAGTAAGGTATGAAATAACTGAACTTCTTTCAATAACCTTACTAACAACTGATCTTTGTATGATTATAGATGGGGCCTAAAAGAGGACAACAAGGAGGACCTTCTCAAGGTGCAACTGAATGCCCAAGGGGAGGTAGAGGCCAAGGACCTCATGCAGAACATGTAGAGAAGGAGGCACAATCATTTAACATCCATCAGGGAACTCTCGTGACTACACAATCTAGCCAAGAAAAAGGTGGAGAGGTTAGGGCCTGAGCCTATGAAGAGGAATGACGGCTATTTGTGGCATGGCATGTCAAGGCCAATCAAGTGTTCCCATAGTTACTGTGTCCATGGGGAGTGCCAACTCCATCACACATTGGAACATTAGCATGGATGACTCATAATCCTCGGATAGAAGAGGAGAAACATTAGGCACTTCTTCAACAGTATCAATCTTAGAAGCTTGGAGCGNGAAGAGGAGAAACATTAGGCACTTCTTCAACAGTATCAATCTTAGAAGCTTGGAGCCCAAGACAAGAAAAGACATCCATGGAGGAGCCACCACCACCAGGAACCACATGAGTTCCAATAAATTTTGTAATTTTGTGTCTATGTCCCAATTTTTTCATATTCAATTCTCCACTGTGGCATGAATAAATTTCTAGTCAGTCAATAATCCCATACCTATCCACTATGTAATCAATTGGGCTTGTTCTCATTTTGTTTGACTTGAGGATGAGTTTTCATTTAGTCATGGGGGTATGATGAACCATGATTTGTCAAGCTTCGATATTGGACCTATGATATTGGATCCAAAATATTGGGTACGTGATATTGTAGCCTGGCTAATGATATCGAATACTTGATATCGTGGTTCCTGTGTAAGCCTATAAATACCACATTTGGACGCACAGGAAAGAGGAAGTTATTGTTAGAGTAAGTGTAGAAGTAGAGTCTTTTTGTTCATTTCTAGTTCATCTCAACCCTTTCCCTAGTGCATGCTTGTAGTGTGATGATCGTAATTGTATGGAACCTTTATTCGAGTGTGACGTACTTGGACACGCACATGACTAGCAATAAAGATTGAGATTACTTCATCATTGCAGCATCCACTTAGCTCTTAATTACTTTAATTGTTAGTTGTTATTTATTGTTTCCTTTAGTTAATATTTACTTTCTTGTCATTTATAGTTCCTGTTGTTAATGTGGAATGAGTACGACTTAATCACGAGCATTTAAGTGTGACTGCTTGGTAATCCTAGTAGTAGTACACGAGGTCCAAAATGTGTACGGATGATTAAGGATGGATGCTCAGGGTACTTAGGCTAGCTTAGATTCTCTTCTTCCATTCCCTGTTAGCTTAATCAAAGTTATTTTCCATTGTCTCTAGGAGTAGCACTAGTTTAGGACCACATCATACACCTCACTCTAGACTAAACCATACATGACAAAGAAAATACTATTCTAGGTGGGAGGACAGCGAACTGCGATCAACTTGTAACTATCTAGATACCACAATAGCCCATCTATGAAGTTCGATTGGATTGTGCATGAATGCTCTTCAAATCAGGTGCTCATAGAGTTGGAGTTTCTATAGGCTTCTACTTAAGCTGCTAGAATTTATTTTCACATTCCTTAGTCCATATGAATAGAGAATATTTCTTTGTGAGCTCAATTAATGTTTTAGTGATCTTAGAGAAATTCTCTATGAATCACTGGTAGCAGGTAGTGTGTCCATGGAAAGATCAGACATCTTTAATTATTTTTGGTTGGTGAGTAATTCCTTAGATGACCCTAATCTTTTTAGGGTCCACCTCAATCTCTACTTGTGAGATTGTATGCTTCAACACAATCCCCTCCTGGACCATTAGATGGCTCTTTTGCTAATTAAGTTAAAGATTCATCTTCACACACCTTTTAAGCACTTGCTCAAGGTAGTCCAAGGCTTAGTCAAATGTAGCATCATAGATGGAGAAGTCAT
The DNA here is from genome assembly GCA_015680685.1 of Gnetum montanum. Taxonomy (NCBI): domain Eukaryota; kingdom Viridiplantae; phylum Streptophyta; class Gnetopsida; order Gnetales; family Gnetaceae; genus Gnetum; species Gnetum montanum. The sequence goes on along the minus strand of MNCI01006987.1, from coordinate 98,430 downwards.
CCATGAAGACTTCCATCTCCTTACTAATGTATTGTTGAAAAATATTCATGATAAGGTGTTGAAAAGTTGTAGGGGGATTGCATAGACCAAAAGGCATATTTTTATATGTAAAAGTCCCCAAGGACTTGTGAATGTTGTTTTGGCATGATCTTATGGCATGATTTGAGTATGGTTATAGCCACTATAACCATCTAGAAAGTTGTAATAGCAATGCCTAGAGATAGTGTCCAACACTTGGTTCACAAATGGCAATGGAAAATGATCTTTGTAGGTTGCCATGCTCAATAGCCTAAAATCAATACACACCCTTGACTTACCACCTTTCTTTGTCACAATTACAAGTGAACTAATCCACTCACTATCTGTGATCGGATAAATAAAGCTTACCTTGAGGAGTTGTTTAATTTTCTCTTTAACGATTTGCTTCAATTTGGGGTTCAAATACCACTGTGACTACCTCTTTGGCTTGATGGAAGGATTAGTATAGATGTAATGTTAACATATCCTAGGATCAATCCTAGTGGGCTCAGGATATGACCAAGCAAAGGCTATTAGCCATTTGTTAACTACATTCAATAGCTTCTCCTTTTATTTAGGAGCAAAGTTGGCATTGATTATTATTGGCCTACCATTTTATAGGAATGCATATTTCATGCTAGCACGTAGAGTTTTTAATTCCATGGGCTCCTATTTGAAATTATCAAGAATTTTCAACTCTTCCCAATAAGTATCATCAGGTTCATTATCAGAGAGTTGGTGATGAACTTCCTCCAATTCATCCATGCCTTCAACATAGGCACAAGTTAGACTCCCAATTGGTTCCATGCAAAGTGTGTTGCTTTCAGGATTAGCTATCAACCACTAGGTTCCCTCCTATTTTTTGGCTACTACATATAGGCATTTTTGGATTTCAGATTCATCTTCACACTATTTGCATGCCTTGATTGATGTGGTTTTGATAGACCATAACTTCTGCACATAATTGCACCCTGTATCACCATACGTGATGCATGGAACTCTCTTCTTCTCGATCTTTCTAAATGCATTTTCCTTGGAAATTTTCAGGGAAAGATCTTTAATGCGAATTTGTGCATCAATAGTGCTCAACCAAGCCCTTTCCATAATAATTGAAAAGTTTCCCTTGTAGTTATTGACTTGCATTACTAGGAAATCAATAGGAAAGGACCATCCACAAATAGTGATCACAATGTCCTTCACTAATTCCAAGAGAATAGTGATGGAATGATATGTCAATTTCAAATGAATGTTGCTTTTCTTGAGAGGAGGCAGGTTCTAGGCTTTTCACATTTTATGAGAAATCATATTGAAACCAAAAGCTGAATTAAGAAGAGCCATACATAGGTCATTTCCAACAATCTGCAAGTAGATGAAGGGACTTCTAGGATCAGCTCTCTTTTTTTTTTTGGAAAGATTTCTAGCCTTGGTCCAATCATATATAACATGGGTTAACATGACTGTGTAGATCTTGGGAGGCATTTAGTTTAAAGGGTTCTTGAAAGGCATAGATGTAGAGGATGAAGGAGACATAGGGTGACCAACCACATGAGTTAGTAAGCACTTTGTAGGGAAATTGGTTTAGAAGAATGGTCTTTTTCTTGCTCTAAGGTTTGAACCACTTGGCGACGAATCTAGTAGCATTACATTGCTATAACTATGTGGGAATCTCTCCTTGCATGAATGGAGAAGGCGGTAATTAGATTGAGGTAGGAGGAACATGTGATGAAGGATGAGGAAGATGATAAGGGTATGGGGATTCCCCTCTTGGAGATGGAGAATGAGATCTATAATACTTTGAAGGGTAGTAGTGATGTTGAAATTAGGCATGAGTATAAGAGTCACATGGAGACATGGGTTGTTAAACATAGTACCCATATCGATTAGGCTATATGTAAGGGTACTACTACCTTGGTGGTGGCATCCCCCACGACTGTGGATGCTACCATTGATGATACTACTCATATGGTTATGGTGGAGCTCCACTTGGATAATAAGCTTGTTTTTGGTGGAACTTCTTGGGATTGTTTTGAGGATAAGGCAATCTTTTGGGTGCTTATCTTCTTGCTAGCCTAGGATTTAGAGCATACACTTCAAACTTCTACAAGTATGACATAATAGGGCAACATCCCTTAGGATATTAATATTGGTAGATGTTACACCCACCATCATCATCTGATTCTAACTCACCAACCTCTTCTACTGTAGTAACTTTGCCCTTACCCATTTGGTAGGCACATTCAACTTCCTTCCTTCTCTTGAAATTATGATTACTACTTTGCTCTTTGGAGTCTTTTTCAATTTTTAGAGTAAATTTGGAATTTTTCATCCAAAGCTTCCCACATCTTATCCACCTTGAATAAAATTTTGAAAATAGTGTTTTGATTCAACAAGGTTTTCTACTACACCACTTCATCAAGTGGTGCCTCCCCATCATTGTCATAGAATTGGACCTTCCTTTTTCTAGTGAAAGGGTCTTGGTCATATTCTTCAACATTTTCCTATTTTCTTAATTCACCTTCTTCTTTTGTAACCTACTCAATCAACCTTTGAATCTAATGGATTTGAAGTTTTGACAATCTCCCTTAGGCATAGACCCAAAGGGTTCTCCTCATTTCTAATTGGAGTCCATCTATGATATGGTGAAGTTGCTCCCATTGAAAATAACCATGGCTAGGACATCTATGCAAAAGACAGTAATACTTGCTCATGGCTACATATAGGGGTTCATGTGTTCCTTGTCACTAGACTTGGATTTTCTTTCTCAAATTGGACACTTTGGAGTACGTCTGATATTTATCATTGTAGAGCTCAAGCATTGTACTCCATCTATGAATTGATTCTGACTCCAAAGAGTGGTACCAACTTTCTGCTTCTTTTGTAACTATCTTAGGAAATAGCTTAAGTTTTTGCTAATAATTCTCTATGTTCTACAAGGCACAGGCATTGTGAAAGGCTTGGAAATGAATCTATGGATCTAAGTTATATCCCCCCTTAAATCTAGGGATATTATTCATATCCAACCTCTTGATTCTACTATCTTTCAAATGCTTGATTGGAATTTTAACTACTTCTATGATGTTTAGAATGCTTCAAGTTTTAAGTAAAGGTTCATGGTCATCATGATTTCAATGATTCTTATGATGTCCTCTGCTATCCCTTCATTCATGGTAGGGCCTATGATCATTGTTGTCCTACTGTCCACCTTCATCATGATTCTGTCCTCTACAGTTTCAATCATAGTCAAAGGAGGAAGAATAATATGTAGATGAAAAGAATGAAGAAGGGGAAGGACTACCATCACCATGTGTCTGCCACCTCCTATCCACTTATCATGACCATGATCATCAAGTTTGTCATCATCATGATGCTTGTCCAAGCCCCTGCCTTGACTTCCACTTTTCCCTAAACACATATTGTTGATAGTGGACTATAATTTTGGGTTTAAGCCCACTTCAATAGAGTTAAGGGGTGGAGAATATTCATGTTGAGAACCCCAAGAGGGAGGATCCTCATTGTCTTTTTGGTTTAGCAAGAACAAGGGGTTAGTGAAGCATTTTCCCTTTGTAGATTCATGGCCCTTCTCTTAGTGCCAATCTCTTTTGTGTTATGTTTCAGTGGGATAGTAGTCATGATAGTCATGGTCCTATACAACTTATTCTTTATAAAGATCTTGGATGTCCAACCTCTTAAGAGTTTGGAGTAGCATCTCAAGAATAGATCGGTTGGGCAATAGCATAATGTTGCCCTCCATATCTCTCCACCACAACTATTCATCTTGGTGCAGGATGAACGTGAAATTGGGTACAAACTCATTTAGATGAGTGTACATCACTTTGAATTCTTGGGACAATGATGATTTTGATTCATCAGGCTTGTGAGAAGAAGACATCTTGGATTAAAATAAAAATTCAATGTGCTTTAATTATGATTATTATTTTTATTTTTCAAATGATTGTGACTTTAGGATTCATTCTAATGATCTTAAATAGTATTTACTAAGTCCTAGATAGCACACGTATCAAACTACAAATCCCCAGTAAGAACACTAATGATGAGTGGCGAGTAGACCCTATGCCTAACCATACGAATCACTAAGTGTTCATGCATGATCTGGTTGTATTTCGTGGACTTATAGCCTTTTAAGTACACTAATCTCTAGGAAGTAAAACTAACCCTTGCAATCATTGTCTTCCAAATTGCACTTGTAAAATAAAAAGGTATGGTTAAGTGCAACTTAGGCATATGATTTTTATCATTTTTTGTATTTTATGTTCTAGGTTGCCTAAGAATAAAGAATGATGAATAAATTAATTTAATTGCTAATTTAATCTAACTAGCTAAAATTTAACTAATCATAACATAAGCATCTGTTTCCACTTGTCATACATATCCTAAACATGTTTAATGCTATTGGGTTACCAAACATTAAGCGTTACTAGGATTACCAAGCACCAAACATATGTTCAAAGTGGTTGTACTTATGTGCTTAATTAGTTACTATTGAATTTAGCTTAGTCTAGCTTAATTACTTAAAACATTAAAGAAAACTACTTAAAATATGAAATGCATAAAAGAAACAATTAATCTATTTCAACGTGCTACAAGGTTTATCATAAAGCTTATCTTTATTGCCACACACACTGCCGTGCTAAGGTATAATAGTGCTCAAATAAAGATCTGTACACTCTTTGACTTCTACTATGGACACTTAGAAAATATTCTAACTTTTGAATGTAAAAACTACTAGAGCTTTACTGCAACTTATGAAAGGATTGCCATAAATACGGCAAAAGGCACACATTTATAGGTGAAATAGGGTGCCCTGTCGATGAGTATACATCAACGGGTCAAAACTTACGTCAACAAGGTCATATCGATGACGTCCCATCAACGAGGCCAACCATGACACTTCATCATTTTTGTGTTACACTCTATAAGGATGTCCATCAATTGGCCAAATCCTACAGAAGATGTCAACATGATAGTGGAATGATGGTAAGGTTTGAAGGATTCCAACAAAGAATTCAACCATTGGAAGGATTCAATTGGTGAAGAACTGACTTCATGGATCCCATCATGCCTATGTCAAATGGAAAATCCTAAATTATTGTCATTGTAGACTATTATACAAAGTGAATATAAGTTTTTGTAACATCTAACTACACTGCAATAATTGAAGAATTTCATGTAGTAATAGAATTACTTAGTTATCTTGACTTCATAATGAATTAGTTAATAAAATTTATATTTTTAAAAAGCTTAGGAATTTCTCTAAAATTTTGAAAAAGAAAGCACTATAAAATATATTTTTAATCTAAGGTTATATGTTGTTCTTTTAAACATATAAAAAACATGGTAACTTTAGTAGTATAACTTTGAGAGTTGGTAACTTAAACATTGTTAATTTTCTAATGTTATAAATTTTAACTAAACCATTCCATAAATATTAGATTTCAAATAAATCTATAATCATATCAAATCTATAAGATAAGGGAGAAATAATCCAATCATTGGTTGTTATTCATTCTAATAAACTTTAGGACTTAAAAAATCTACCAAATTGTAGAGAAAATTTATCCTAAATTGCCATAGATATTAACATGAAATTGTAGTTGAATGTATCCACCTATTATATATTTAAAATAAATCTATAATAATTGAGAGATATTGTGAAATGACTAAGATATTATTAAAATAGTGAATGACCATAATTTTGACTATTCAAATTTCAAGATTAAGTAAATAATGATTAATGTTAATAAATTAATGAATTGATGAATTATTAAAATTATTATTGAAATTATGTTGGTAATTCAATGATTCAAACTTCCAATATGATGAGCAACGAATACCCCCTACACCCAACCATATGAATCACAGGCATTCACATGCAATCTAGTAGAATTTCATGGATGGAACTAGTGTGGTATCTAGATTGTTAAGTATTGATTTCAAGTTGCTATCTTCTCACTTAGACTATTGGTAACTTTATGACGTATGGTTTAGTCCAAAGTGAGGCATATGATTATGATGTTGTTGGGTCCTTAAACTAACCTTAAAAATAACATAGAAATTAATTATTTAATCTAATTAATAACAAGAAGATAAATTTTAAGCTAGTCTAAGGGTGATTAGTGTTTATTTCTAGCTTGTCATACCCATCTTGAACTCATGCATCCACTGCTGGGATTACCAAGAAAATACGTGTTTACACTCAAAACTAGTCATGCTCATATTGCCAATTGATTAATATGCATGGAATATAAATCTTAACGAAGTACATAGAGAATAGATTGCATTGAAAGTAAATCTATTCTAAGTTAAAGTGCTACAATGAATAGGAATTAGTCTTGATCTTATTTCCATTCATGGAATCTGTCTAGGTACAATTCCACTCAAATACAACATCGTACAACTGACTTAAAGCCACACTATGGGCACTCATTTACTATTTTCTAGGATTACAGAATAAAACTACAAGAGTATAGCTACACTACTGATCAAATGGTGCCAAATAAGTAGTGGGTGCTCACATATTTATAGGCAAATACAAGCATTGTGTCGACAAAGATGCATTAACACGTTTGGCTACATTGATGGGGATGCATTGATGAGGATGCATTGATGGGGCTATATCAATGCATCTAAGATGTGTTGATAGGGATGTGTCGATGAGACATGCATCGAAAAAAATGCCTAACATAACATGTCTCATCAAACCCCATGATTGATTAAAAAATCATCCTTGAGTTATATATAAATGGACAAAGTTTCATTACAAAAATTGTGGGGTGACCATGACTAGATTGGCTACCATTACAAAATTAGAGTGTCGAGTTACAAATTTTTATTTGAGTGGATGTATTAAAAAATGATGAAAATATTGGATAGATATTAAAGTTTACAAAATTGCAGAGGTCTTCAAAAAATTCATCGAAGATGAATCTTCTTATTTTCCCGAGTGATGGCAGTCTTTCCAACCTTGATTATTATTTTGATGCTTCTCTTTTTATGCAAAAAAATTCTTAAAGGATATACTAAAATTTCTTCTCATCATCCCATGAATCTAGAAAACATATGATGTTTGAGCTTTAATAATTGTATGTGCTACTATTTGTCCATGGACATATCCTCCTTTGCCCTTCTCTTGGCCTCTTTTCCTTGCCTTGTAAAAGACCTTCAACCTTAGGCTTTCCTTTCAACATCACCTACAATCACTAAAGGATCAACATTACTTTTTGTAAATTTTCCTTAATAATTAACTCTTTTTTAATCCCTTAGTTAGCTTAAAATTTGAAAAAAATTTAGCATTTAAGCTCACGGTGATTTCAAAATAATGGTCCCCAAGGTTTTAAGGTAACTAAAAGCAGTAAGTTGTTCACATTATTTTGATTATTTTTACTATTAGTTACCATAATGTTAAAAAATAAGGTGTTAGAAAAATTTGAAAAATTACATCCTTAACTTTCTGTGATAAATAAGCTTAACTTTGGAAGTGCATAAGTTTTTGAACAATTAAAACCAAATGTTCAATTCACAAGATGATCAAGAAATTTTGAGTTTAAAGGAAATCTTGATATGAAAGAATTAAAGATAATTTGAAATTGATGAGAAGTTAATCACAAAATGATGCATAAATTTAGAGAAGTAATCAATGATGTTCTTGAAGATGTTAGATTTGGTTGAGAGCTATGATCAACAAAAGTTATGCTAGTGGGTCCTTCCCAAAGCAGGATCCTCCTATAACGCCCTTACATAACCACTTGTATAGATGTCCATGGGCACCTTAGAAGTTAAATGTAGATCATGCCTTTGTTCCAAACATCAGACAACTACCTTGGTTATGATTTTTCACTATAATATACAAAACCATTAGGCTCATAATTTTATGCTTTAGTGAGGTGAATAATGAGATAAGAAGGGATTGTAGAGATTGGGATGTAAGGTACTTAACCATGCATGCAATAGGTTCTTGTATCAATTGTGATTAAGATGATCGCCATACCTATCTGTCCAAGTTTCAGACTAAGTCCATATCATTAATAGTGGCCTTACATTTATGTGCCCCTTCTTTCCTACCATCATGAGTCCATAACAACCATAGAGAACGGACACCACTCTAGAAGAAAAGAGAAGAAGGAAGGAAGAAAGGAAGAAAGGACCTTAGTTAGAGAGGTACCTTCAAGCATGGGTAACATGTCTTTTGAGCCCCATAACTAGTGCTTGTAGTTCATTATTATGTCTAAGTGGTGTGCTTTGAATTCCCATTATTTTATTTCTTTTTCTTATTTTTTTGAGTTTTTCTCTTTCTTTCATTTTTGTTGTTTGTGTTCTTTATTTATTTATTTTTGTACCATGCAAAGACACCCTTCTTGTTTATTGGTTGATGATAGGAGTGATGATACATTCCATGAGGAGTCATAGACCATAGGAAGGAAGTTAAGAAGAGAACCCATAAATCTCCTTGAGGCCACACCCTTTGCCATTCCCACTTCTTTTTTCCTCTTTCTTCAAGGTACAATGATCAAGAATTAATTTTAGTTTTATGTGAGAAGAACCATATTACTTTCATGATAAAGACCTTTTATTTAGAGAAACTTGAGGGATGGATGATGTGGTCTCACTGCATTACACAATTATTTATCGAATCATCTTGATAGCATAGAATAAAAAACCCAATACATGGTGTTGACTTCTGCATCATGACTGACAATATTATTAATAAAAACATAGTATACATTCATAAAACATAAAGGAAATGACATTCATAAAACATAAAACATAAAAGAAAAATATAAAGAAATAGAAAACATATTAAGAATTGGAAATTTTTTTGAAGAAATAGGAAAATGATAAAAAATTATAAAACAAAAAAGTAAAAAAACACTTATTAGTTCTTGATTCAAGATGGGACATCTCCCCCACAACTAAACTCATGGCCAAGCATTTGGAAAATGGATTGCACATTCCCTTGCTTATACACCATAAGCTTTCCATTTATCATCTTTAATGATTTAATTTTTCACTTGGCAGCACATTAACATTGATGATAATCATGTTTCGATCATTTGAAGAAATATTTTAGTTGGAATAGAAGGTGTTTTCCTTTTAAGAGGTCCAAACATGTTTCCTTGTTTATTTTCTATTTTAGTTCCCTTATCTTCTTATTTAACATATTCTTTTGATGTATAGTCAAAGTGTAAGATGTTCTTCTCTAAGTTCTCTCTTTAGTTCATTTTCTTATGACAAGAACTAATAAGTGGGTTGGATGTTTCCATGCATTTTTTGAATAGTTTTGTGTTCTCATTTTTGAACCACTAGGTATCTTTTGGTTTAGTAACTATTATGTAGACTTTGTTTTGCACACACACTTGTTCCTTAAGTTTGCTATGGGTTGTTATAGGGATCATGTTAATACTTTGAGCTTTTAGCTCACAATTGCACCCTTTATCATTATTAGTCATGCATGAAATATTTTGTCTCTCCATAGTGATAGGTTCATCTTTAATGTTTTGTGTCGGAGTGGTCATGGTTGTTGGCTTTTACATAGGATTAGAAGACATTTTTTTGTAAGGAAGGAGGTTGCACCAGATTGTCCTCGTGCTAGTTTTGATGACCTTGTAGGTCTACTAGTTTTATTCACATGTGTGAAAAATGACCTAAAGAAAGAATGTTTTTGAGACTTTTTTTAAGATCTACTAACATTATCATTTACTTATATGTTCACAGCACAAGTTTCATTCTTTTGTTGAGGCTGTGGTGCCAATCCTTCCTGCATTATTGGTGGTGACATATGATGGAGGGAAGTATGAGAGTATTGAGGATGTGACATATGATGAGAGGCCTTCCTACATGGTGATCTCATAGAAGATGTTGTGAGTTGATGATATTTAGTAGAGTAATAGTAGTGATTTGAGGTAGAATAAGTATAACCATTTGGAGAAATAGGTTGTTGAGCATAGTATCCATAAGCGTCTGACTAACAATAAGGGTATTGCTGGTTTGTTGATAACATCTTCCATGACTGTGGGTTTTGCCACTGTGGTTGATAGTAGTCTTGAGGTTGATAGGAAGTCCACTGGGATAGTATTTTTGGTTATAGGACTATCTATAATTACCTTGTGGATAAGGAAATATCCTAGGAATTTTCTTTTTTATGGAATTAAGATTCAAGGAAAAAGGCCCAAACTCTTATAGATGTAACATAACTAAGCAATAGCCCTTTGGATGTTTATATTCATAGATGTCACATCCATCCTCCTCCTTTATATTTGAGTTTGTAACCTCTTCTACTACAACTAATTTTCATTTTTGTTGATAAGTGTGATGGCATCTCATCCTTGGATGTCATGGTAAATGTGAAATATATGTTATATTGGACATTATGTGTAAGAAAATAATATACCAAACATCAAATCTATGTGATATTAGACATTAGGTGTAAAGGAAATAACAGAGAAAGTGTAGAAAGAGAAAGAAAAGAATGCTTTATTGATATGAAATAGTGTATCTGTATCATGATCTAAGAGTGTTTCTTGGGGTTTCCTTCCTTCAGCATCTATCCCTTAGAGGAAATCCAACACTACCATCATGGTTAGGCCTATAACTAGCTAGAAGGGATGGCTTGTCCATTTCCTATCTTGCTTCATTTAACACCCATGACTTGCCTTTTCTGGCTTCTCCAATCCCTTCCTAGCATGACCTCGAAGCCCAAGCATAAATGCCTTAGGTTAAATCCCCAAAGGTTTCCTCAAGAGACACGTTCGTTATTACAATATGCCATTTTAGGTCTTAATTACAACTACCCTTCTAGGTCTCGTTAAGATAACAGTAACACTTATAATGAAAAGGAATCATCTTTGTTATGCAACAACATCATTTGGAAATGGGGGTGTGACAAGTGCCCTTACCTATTTCCTTGTTCTTTTTCCTCTTCTTATTTTTATTACTTAATCCTCTTTGCTTTACCTTCTCCTCTATGATTTTCAAGTTGGTTGTAACTTTTTCAGTCATCAACTCCCACATCTTATCTATCCTTACTTCAATCTTAGTGATAGACTTTTGTATTGGCATGATTTTATGTGAAATCAACTCATCAAGAGCTACCTTATTTTTTTAAAAGAGTTGGATCCTAGTTATATTTCTCTACACTCTCCCTTTTACATAGCTCTCCTTCTTCTTTTGCCACTTGTTCAACTAACCTTTGTATTTGATGGGCTCTTAATTTGGATAATTGTCATTGGCGATACATCCCAAGGGTCTTTCTTATTTTATTATGAAGTCCATCCATGATGTGGAGAGCCTACATTTTTCTAGAAAAATCATGGCTTGGACATCTATGTAGTAGAGAGTAGTATATGTTCAAGGCTACATCCAAGGATTTGTGATTTTCTTGCTTCCATCCTTGGATTTTTTTTCTTATATTGGACACTCTCTCATAGGTTAGGCATTTTTTGTTGAACAGCTTAAGCATTGTGGACCATCAGTGGATTGAATTTGGTTCGAATGATCTATACCAACTTTGAACTTCTTCTATTAGTGTCCTAGGGAAGAACTAAAGCTTTTTCCACTAACTTTCAATATTTTGTAAGGCACAGGCATCATGGAAGGCTTGTATATTATATAAAAGATAAAAATTAGAGCCTTAAATTTAGGAATGTTGTTCATATCAAGCTATTTGATGTGGCTTTTCCTTTGATGCCTATGGGATATTTAAATTGCCCCCCTAATTTATATCATGCTCCTAGTAGCCAAAAAGGGGTTCATTTTCATTAGACATGTCATAGTGATAATCTCTATTTCTATTTATCTAATAATGATGATGTTATCTATGCTTGCTTTGATGTCTTTCATCTTGCCTTTGCATTCTATTTCTATCTCCATCTTAATCCCTTATTGAAGCTTTATCTCTATACCTAAGTTCATCTTCATTAGAACTAAACATTAAAGATGAAGAGGAAGATGATGAACTAGGAGGATCACCATGGCTTCTATATCTTTCCCCATGGTCCCTTGATTTATCTCTTCTAGGTTTGGAGGAGGTCCTAGGCCTTGAGGCCCTCCTTATTATAGAATTTGTTCCATCCCCTCTAGGGTTGTCTGCATCAATTGAACATAGTCTTTGAATTTAGTAAGGGTCTAAATGAGCATATGAGGCCCCTGTGTTTAGCAATTCACTTTAATTCTCTTCAATATAGATCCTACCATTTTTCCTACTAGTGTTGTCATCATGTTATGGATTATTAGTTCTATGTGAAGAAGACATGTTTTCAATTAATAATGTGTGTGACTTAAAGTATTAATATTTTCAAAAATATAAATCATTAATACTTTTACAGTGATCATTTATAAGATAACTAATTTAAATTATTAGCACCATCCTTGGCAATGGTGCCAATGATGAGTGACAAGTACCCCCTACACCCAACCATATGAATCATAAGCATTTATGTGTAATCTGGTAGAATTCCATGGATAGAACTAGTGTTTTATCTAGATCGTTAAGCATTGATCATATGTCACTATCTTGTCACTTGGAATAGTGGTAACTCTATGATGTATGGTTTAGTCTAAAGTGAGACATATAATTATGATGTTGTTGGGGCCTTAAACTAACCTTAACAATAACATAGAAATTAATTATTTAATCTAATTAATAACAAGAAGATAAATTCTAAGCTAACCAAAGGGTGATGAGTGTCCATTCCTAGCTTGTTGTACATGTCTTGAACTCATGCATCTATTGCTAGGATTACCAAGCATTATGCTACTTAGTAAACCAAGCAATAATGTTGCTGGGATTACCAAGCAAATATGTGTTTATGCTCAAAATTGGTTGTGCTCATTCTGCTAATTGATTAATGTGCATGGAAAGTAAATGTTAACTAAGTACATAAAAAATAAACTGCATTGAAAGTAAATTTATTCTAAGTCAAAGTGTTGTAATGAATAGGAATCAATCTCAATCTTATTACTGTTCATGGAATGTGTCTAGGTACAATGCCACTCAAATATGACATTGTACAACTAACTCGAATCCACACTGTAGGCACTCACTGACTATTCTCTAGGATTATAGAATAAAACTACAAGAGTTTGGCTACACTACTAATCAAATAGTTCCAAATACACAGTGGGTGCTTGCATATTTATAGGTAAACACATGCATTATGTTGATGGAGATGCATTAACACATTTTGTTGCATTGATGGGGATGCATCGATAGGGCTATGTCAACGCATCTAAGATGCATTTCCCATTAATACATCAATGCATTTTCATCCACACATATGTGTTGGCTCATCTAAGATGCATCAACAAGGATGCATTGACATGGCTTCGTTGATGAGGATGCATTGACAAAGATTCCTAACATATCATGTCTCATCACAAGAGATGTCTTGGATATATATATATATATATATAGAAGACAAGTAGGAAAAAGCTTCCTAAAAATAATATAATATAGTCTCAATAACTAAAAAGTTTTTAAAATTAAATATATATATGAATTGGAGTCAAAATAATATTACAACTACCGATAAATCTATAAATTTTATATATTTTATTAAAATAAACTGCTATTATATAATAAAAACAAAAAATTATTGTCTCCTATTGCAAAAAGCCAATAATCCCTCCTTACAATGGAAGGCAATCTTTAGTTGTCATCTTTGCTTTCTTCTTTTTCTTTTTGTCATGCTCTAAATTCCTATAGATACACTGAGAGACTTGATATTGTTAAAAAAATATTTTTTTAGTAAGTCAACAAGTTGATCTTTTGAATTAATGTAAATGGATTTGATGGTTCCTTCTTTCACTTCTTGCTTGATGAAATAGTACTTAATGTTAATGTGTTTGGATTTTTTGTAATGCACATAGTCTTGTGATAGTTGAATTGCTATTGTATTGTTACAAAAAAATTTTCTAGGGAGATCAACTTCAAATTTTAAGTGTGAGAGAAGTTTATTTACCTAGAGTATTTGTTGAAGACATTCGACCATGACAATTAATTCTACTTTAGAAATGGATAAGCTGATGGATGATTGTTTCTTTGATTTCTAGCATATTGAATTTTTTCGATGCATAATGAGAGCTCATGATGTGGATTTTATGTCATCATTGTCTCCTACCCAATCAACATCTGAATATGCATGAAGCTTCTTATCTACTTTACTAAATTAGATCCTAAAGTTGCAAGTTCCTATTACATATTTAAGAAGATGCAAAAGTGCTTGCATGTGAGATTGTGTTGGCTCTTGCATCAATCTAGATAACTATGTTGTTGCATATTGTAAATTTGTTTTGGTATGGTAAATAAATCAAAGTGATCCAACCATGGTTCTATGTATGATTTCATCTATGAGAGGAGTTCTATATTTTTTAGTTAATTTTAAACTGTATGGTAAAGGATTGATAATTGACTTCTCATTCTTAAGATTAAATTTTTTAATGATGGAATTTATGTATTTGGTTTGATGAATCTTCATTCCCTCCTTATCTTGGTTCACTTTAATTCCTATGAAGTATTTAAGTTTTCCAAGGTCATTCATTTCAAATTTAGTTTTCATCTCATTCTTGAAATCTTCTACTAGCCTTTTATTCATGGTAATATAGATAATGCCATCTACATATAGTGATATGTTTATGAATTCATCTCCTTCCTTCTTGAAATATAGTGTTGGTTCAAACATGCAATTTTGATAATTCTTTCTAATGAGATAGTCATTATTTCTCTGGAACCAAGTCCTAGGTGCTTTTTGATAATTTTGATAATTATTTTTGATGAGCTTTGTTAAGCTTGCACACATTTTTCTCTTTTCATTTGATAACATAATCTTTAGGATGGTAGCTGTATACTTCTTCTTTGATGTATTCATTTAGAAATGATGAGTTGACATCCATTTGTTAAACCTTTAGATCTTGATATGTTTCTATGAGGAGAATGAGCTTATGAGCTCTTGGGGTTAGCTCTATATCATGGGGCCACTTAGAGTGTGATCCAAAAATTTGTTGATGCCTTAGTGTTTTCAAAAGGTAATAATGGTGTAGGGACACCTCTTCAAATCCCCTTATTCTACCCTACATGTATTTTTTGTATTTTTTAGGCTTGAAGAAGACATGGATGAGTGTGTCCTATTAGTATGTGTCTTCTTATGTTGATTTTGTTAATGATAATTCATGGATGTTTTCGCATGTTTTGGAGTGTTTTGGGCTTATTTTGATGAGTTTAAGAGGTTCTGGGATGTATGGAGACTTATTGGAAGGCATACGAAGGTTCTAGATATAAAAAAAAAAACATTTTTTTGTTTAGCCCTAGAAGGTGAGACATCCCACTAGAAACTGGAATGTTTGAGGTGATATGTTCTAACTATGCATGAAATAGCTCAGGCAAGATGTACCATTAGAACCTAGGACATTTTGGAACTAGATGTAACATCCCAAAAAATAGTATATGTCCCAACTGAGAGTTGGATTTTTGCAAAGACATCTTGGCAAGGTTAGAGACGATCCATATGGATGAGGAAACTTTTGAAAATGCCAATCCCAGTTTAGGAAATAGCCAAATGAAGATAGAAACAACCAAAGAAAAATGGAAATAGCTAGGAAGAAGGTGAGAAGACTTGGAAAACATCTAAAGAACCTCAAGTTGAGTTGAGGAAAGGTTTCTAGATTTTTTTTATCTCTTGGTTGCTTATAAATATTGATGTAATTAACCATTATTAGTGTTGAAAGCCAAAACCTTGACCATGAACAAGAGAGGGATCTTGTGAGAGTTAAGGGAGGAGAGCTTGTACAAGAAAATTAAGTGAGAGGCAAGGGAGGGAACTTGAGAGAGTTTAGGAAAATATTTTATAAGTGTCCTATCTTGAGCTTGGGCTCCATTATGAGCAATTGAGGATTGAGAGGGAAGAAGTGTGGCCTCTAAGATCCTTAGGATAGTTGTGAGTTGAGCTTGGATCCTTATATTTGATGTAGTTTCTTAATATAAGAATATTTTCCCCTATTTTATTATGTTCTTATTTTCTAACCTAGATCTACTTAGAAGTTGTGGATTAGGTGCTATTTGGATCTATTGAGGTGCAATCCCTACATCAAACTAATACTAAAAATAATTAAAATTAACTAATAATTAGATAATTTAGATAATAATAAGATAATTTAGATACCTAAGGACCTCCAAAATGCAATCATCTAAGGGTTAAATGTTCAATTTTTCTAAAATTGGGCTAAAATACAAGATCTATTAAGGATAAAAAACATTATAAAGTATTTCAAAATCTAATAATTGATCTTTGAATAATAGTAGATGACACTTAAACACATTCTAGAGTTAGAAGGATCATATTTATCATGAGAGAAGAGACTAAGAGGTGAATGTAGATGAGAATGTGGATGTGAACAATAGTAATNAGGGGCGGGTGGGGGGAAACAAAAATAAATTGCCACAAAAACCACACCCAAAATTACATGGTCTCCCAACTTGGGTACTTCACACTTGGAGGGTATATCGCTTGCACACCTCCAAACTTTATTTCTCTGAAAATGTGGTTTGAAGGATACCACACCCTATAAAAGCTCTAACCTCCACTCTAGATTGATTTGTCACTACAAATCCACTCAACATCGCAAGGTTCCGACAAGCTTAGAATGTGGTTTCAAGGATCCCACAACCTTTACAACTTGAGCTCTACTTTGAAGTGTTGTGACGCTGCACCAACACTCAATCTTTCAAGATCCCAACAAGCTCAATGATGATGCCTTCTTGTAAGAAGCACATCAACCCCAACAAGACAATAAGAAAGAGAAATAAAAATTACAAGGAAAGGATGTAACTGATTTGCTGGTCTTTGTACTTTGAGGCGCAGTACAATATAATCACTACAACAGTACAAATGATGGTACAATGAGTTACACAAATACAATATAATAAAGTACACAATGATTGCTTAATGTTGATAATTTCTTACTCAAAAACTTGCACAATGCCCAAGAGAATGAAGTATTATTATAGCCTTGAAGTTTCCAAAATCATCTCAAAATTCATGCAATAGCTATCTAATGGCTAGTGAAGATGTCTTCTTCAAAATTGAGACATCTCTATGCAACATGCTTCAATTATAGGGAGATGTCTCTTTTGCAAAGGAGATGTCTCTTGTTTTTAGAAGATGTCTTCTCTAGGTCTTCTTCACTTTGGCCAAGATGTCTTCTACTTTCGGGAGACATCTTCTTAGCTTTTGAACTTTTATTCATGAAGCTTCCTTTTGTTGATTTTGCTTCTTCCCAATTATTGGAACATCTTCATTTTGCTGTAATCTCCATTCCTGTCCTTTCTTCAAATTTCTTTATGAATTCCTTCACCATGATATCCATTCTCCCTTAAGTCCTTGTCCATGTTCTTATCCTACAAACATAACAACCACACAAACATCCTTTATTCTCCATTTTCCTTAAGGTTTTGACATACCAAAAGATCAACAATCTTCCCTTTTTTGGTGATGTTCAAAACTTAAGAAAATTTGTTACTAGTCTCTAGAATTCTTCAAGTCATATATTTTTAATATCACCACACATACACTACACATACACTCACCATATTCAAAATCATCAACCTCTCCCCCTTTTTGGACATCAACCAAAAGGAGCGATGCAAAACCCCCCCTAAACATGTGCAAGAGGGAAGAAATATAATAATGTTTTTGATTTTTTAAGTATATGTATAAGAGAAAAAAAGAAAGAAAAGATAAGAAAGTAAGAGAACTTACTAGATAGGATAGGGTCCTATTCCCATATCTTTACAGAGAGAATTTAATCATTGCTCATCATGGGGTTTTGCAAAAGCATTAGCTATTTGATTTGTAGTTCCAATAAACTCTAGTTTTATGTAACCTCATTGAGTATGTTCATGTATAAAGTGATGGTGAATTTAAATGTGTTAAGGGAATGTTGAATCATATTTGTTTTCATATTTATGATATTTTTGTTGTCACAAAAGATAGATGTAGATTGTGATTAGACTCTTAACTCTTTAAGAAATTCTCTCATCGATAAAAGCTAAGCACAAGAACTTTTAGTTGAGATATATTCAGCTTGTACTATAGAAAGTGTAGTAGAGGTTTGATTTTTGGTTATCCAATAGACAAGGCTTTGTCCTAGAAAAAAGAAATTTCCACTTGTGCTTCAATGATCATCCAAACAACTTGCCCAATCTGCATCATAATATCAAGCAATATCAAGAGGAGAGTCCTTTGGATACCAAAGGATCCAGTTAGTAGTACCTTTTAAATAATAAAAGATTTGTTTACCTACCTTCAAATGAGATTCTTTTGGGGTAGCCTAATATCTAGCACATATTCCAACACTTAATTCAATGTCTATTCTACTAGTAGTTAAATAAAGCAGACAACTTATCATGCCTCTATAAAGCTTGTGATCAATAGGCTTATCTTGATCATCTTGGGTAAGTTTAAAATATGCAACCATAGGAGTATTCTTTACCTTAACATTGGCTAGCTTTAATTTGAGAATAAGATCTTTGACATATTTGGTTTGACAAATGAAGGTTCCCTGTTTAGATTGATTAATTTAAAATCCAAGAAATTTTTTGAGTTCTCCCATCATGCTCATGTCAAGCTTAGACTGCATAAGATCTAAACATTTCTTGCAAATAGTTTGATTAGTAGCATCAAAAATGATATCATCAACATAAATTTGAACAATAAGAATATCACTACCTTCTATTTTAAGAAAAAATTTGACATTAGCCTTACCTCTTTCAAAACCATTTGATATGAGATGTTAAAAGAGCCTTTCATACCAAGCTCTAGGAACTTTTTTTAAGGCCATAGAGAGCCTTCTTGAGCTTGTAAAAATGATCATGTTTGATTGGATCTATAAAACCTTTAGGTTAATCAACATAAACTTCTTCTAGTATGGTTCCATTTAGAAAGGCACTTTTCATGTCCATTTGATATAGTTTGATGTTTCTACTACTAGCATATGCCAAAAGGAGTCTAATAGATTTTAGTCTAGCAATAGGAGTAAAAGTTTCATCAAAATCAATCCCTTCATGTTGATTGTATCCTTTGGCAACTAATCTAGCTTTATTTTTGATAATATTTCCATTCTCATCATTTTTTTTCTAAAGACCCATTTTGTTCCAATAATGGATTTATGATATGGTCTTGGTGTCAATTCCCAAATGTTGTTCCTAGCAAATTGATTTAACTCATCTTGCATAGTAGAGATCCAACCTTCTTCACCTTTAGCTTCTTTAAAGTTTTTGGGTTCAAGTTGTGAAAGATAAGATGAATAAGCAAAAACTTCTTTAGTTTGACTTCTAGTGTGAATACCATCTTGAACTTCCCTAATAACATCATTGAGAAAGTGAATTTTACTAAGTCTAGGAACTCTAGGTTGAATAGGGAAAATCTCATCAAATTCATCTTCTTTCTCTTCTTCATGCTCACTGTCTATGTCAGAGTTCATGTCAACTTAAACTAGAGTGTTACAAGATAGTTTTTAAATAGGAATAACTTCATCATTAGGTTGAGGATATGTAATGTCATGATCATTAACTTTAACATTTATGGTTTCCTCAATAGTATTTGTTCTCTTCTTAAAAATTATATAAGCCCTACTTACTAGAAAATATCTTATATTTCCTTAAATTATCTTTATAATTTAAAATATAGAATTTTGGGCCAAAAACATGAAAATAACTTACTGAAGGCTTTGTACCAGTCCATAATTCATAAAGGGTTTTAGAAGTAAATCTTCTTACTAGAACTCTATTGGACACATAACAAGATGTGTTAATAGCTTCTACCTAAAAATGATAGGAAATATTTTGGTCATTCAGTATAGTCATTTCCATTTCATTCAAAATCTTGTTCTTTCTTTTGGCTATGCCATTTTGTTGAGGAGTTTTTGTAGTAGAAAATTGATGAAGTATACCATTCAATTGAAAAAATTTCTTAAACTTGGCATTCTTAAATTCCCCTCCATTTTCAGTTTTGATAACTTTAACACCATAGCCTTTCTCTTTCTATATCTGATTATAAATACTTAAGAAGTGATCAAATACCTCGTCTTTGTGGTATAAGAAGGCAACCCAAGTGAAATTAGAGTAATCATCAACAATAGTCAAAAAGTACATTTTCTTTCCCAAATTCAGTATTTGAGAAGGACCAACCACATCCATATGGTGAAGATCTAAGGATCTAGAGGTAGATATACAATTTTTGTTACCAAATCTTACCCTTGTTTGCTTCCCTTTCTAACATGCTTCATAGGTATTCAGATTGAAGTCTTTGATTTTGGGTAGCCCATGAACCATTCCATTTGTAACAAGAGTCTAAAGAATTTCTTTGTTGATGTAACCTAGCTTCCTATGCTAGAGATGGGTATCATTTGTACAACTAAGTAAGGACTTGGATTCAAGCTTAGGATCATTTTCAAAAATAGTTGTATTAGCATTTTTCTTCCTAGTTCCTTTTATCAAAATATTTCTAGTGTTTCATTCTTGAATTCTACATGATTCTTTAGAAAATGTAACATTGAAATTTGAATCACAAAGTTGACTAACACTAAGAAGATTATGTTTTAAACCTTTAACAAAGAAAACCTTATTTATAGTTGGTAGACCTTTACCTTTTCCTCCTATTGTACCAATTCCTATTATTAGAGCCTCCATGTCATCTCCAAATGTGACAGTTTCATAATTTTGTTTAGTGAAGTGGATGAACTAAGATTTAACACTTGTTGAAACACCACAAAAGTTTGCATGTTATAACCAATCGTCATCATGTAGCTTTCAACCCATGAAACTCAAGGAAAAATTTCATTGTAAATGTGAAAATTATAATCCACAATGGACAATTTCACATACTTTATACTTTTGGGGTTGAAAAATGCCTCATAGGTGGTCAAAACCTCATTCTCAAAGTGAAAAATGTTACCTAGTGTCTATATTCGGGCATGGGGGGGTCAAAATGCCTTTTGGAATGTCAAAAATGGCAATTTGATGGGTTTTATGGGGGGTATGCATTTTTCTACGTTGGAAACACTTGTAGGGGATAGATCTCATCTACCCCTAGTATGGAAGGGGGGGTAGGGTGGCAGGTGTGGGGTTGGTTTGGAAACTTTCTCCCTTTCAACATGGAGACCAAATGCACAACTTGGAAACTTTTCCCCCTCATCCTAGAAACTTTTCCACCAGCATGGAAAATTCAATTCCCCAACGTGGAATCCACAAGAAGCAAAATTCATCAATTCATGCACTTCAATGTTGATTAGCTACTTTAACAAGTAAGGTGGAGAGCTCAGTGTGGAAAGTTCATCTCCAGCATGGAAGGTGTGCTCTTATTACTATTTATAGTAAATGGAATGGCCATGGGGGGAAGCACTTACTATGTATAGTAACCAATTCCCCCCAAATTTGGGCATCCATCTCACCTAAATTTGTAGTTGTTTCAAAGCGAATTTGCAACCAAATCATAGCCAATTTGTAGTCCCATATATGGCCCAAAGATCCTATAAAAGCCAACCTCAAACATTATTTAGAGGTTCTGGAATTTGAAGCAAGTGAAGCATTTTTTGTTCAGTAATTTTTGATAGACTTCTAGCAATTT
Organism: Gnetum montanum; assembly: GCA_015680685.1. Lineage (NCBI taxonomy): Eukaryota > Viridiplantae > Streptophyta > Gnetopsida > Gnetales > Gnetaceae > Gnetum > Gnetum montanum. The sequence continues at coordinate 76,780 of MNCI01006987.1, read as the reverse complement.
TTCTCATAGTCCAACAATTTTTGACAAACTGCTAGAAATTTTTCTCATGATTTAGCAATTTTTGACAAACTTCTAGCAATTTTTCTGATGATTTAGCAACTTTTGACATACAAGAAATTTTGGTTTTAGCAATCTTTCTCATGATTGAGCAATTTTTTAGCATTATCAAGTAATTTGCATACACACAATTCCACACTTGGGGGAATTTTCAAGCACTAAAGAGCTCTTACAAGTTCCCATACTTGCATTCTCTTGAACCCCAGTGTGGAAGCATTGTAGCCTTGAATGAGCCAAATGATAGATCCAAGGTTGCAGTAGTGAAGGAAGGTTCGATAACATTAAGATTGGCTTAGCATTTGGATCGTGGAGCTCATCACATTGACTTCAATGGGCTTTGAACTCTGGCTCAAGTGAACCCCCCTTTTTTGCTCATCCAGGCACCATTTGTACACATTTCTCTAACTTATTATTTATTCTTTCTTCATAAAGTTTTAAGTTTTAAGTTTTATATTCAAGAAAATTAAACTTATTATCTCTGCATTATTCAGATCCATTTATATTTCCACATTTAGCATCTCCTAAGTCCTTGTTTGATTTGCCATATTGGCCAAGCCACCTCAAATCCCATTTTTATAGTAGAGGCCCTAGGGATTCGAGGTTGGAGAACAACTTGTAGTAAGGATCCTTGGTTTTCATTCTAGCAATTGATGTTTTTGGTCATAATAGTTTTTCTTGGTGCTAGAAGGAGGGCCTTTACCTAAATTTTGTAACTAGATCTATTATTTTCATTTCCATTTGCAAGCTTTTCCTTGATTTTTTCTAGCCAAAACCTTTGAGGAATCAATGCTGGTCTCCCCCCTCCCTAATGACCAAAACTACAACATGGAAGTTGTAGGTGGTTGGGGTTTGGCTTTTCACAACACTTACTATGAATTCTATAGTCCAAAGCTAGCATTGATATCTCTTTTCCCCTATTGTTTTTACTGCCAAAATAACTTTCTCTAGATTTCAAAGCAATTGGTTCAACTCATCCATGAGTTGGCTTCCCCCATTTTTCCAAGCTGAGAAAATTAGCAACTAGCTAAAATAAATTTTAGTGAAAAAATACTAATTTTTCACTTTGGTTTTCAACCTTTCCCCCCCATCAATGTTGAGGTAGTATGTGTGAGATTTCCATCATTTCACCTCCCTTATTTCCCTTCTCTACCATACCTAGTGTGGAAGTAGTTGGGAGGCTAGTGTTGATAAAGTTTGAAACCAATTTTATAACTAGATATACTTTTTTTGCAAGTTGAAAGTCATTTTCTAGTGAAAAATCCCAAGGTATCCAATGTTTCCTTTACCCCCTATAGCAGAAACCTTAGTGTGGAAGTTGCTAGTGGTTTGGGTGCTGGAATTTTACAACATCTGTTGTGAATTCCTAGAGTAAAGCTAACATGGAAGCCTTGATAAGAATTTAATTGTTGTTACCATAATCTTTTCCACTAAACTAACATTGGTTTCCATACCAACCAAGCCTACTTTTCCCTCCTTTTTGATAAAAGTCGATAGCCTACCAAAACTATCTTTGGAAATTGCTAAGTTTTCATTTTGGTCTTCAAACTTTCTGCCCTCTCTCCAATGTTGGAATAAGAAGGTATGAGATTTTCATTATCTCACCTCCCTTATTTTTCCCTTTTCCATACCTAGTGTAGAGGCACCTAGGAAGCCAACTTGGGTGAGGTTTAAAGCCAATGTTGTCAATATTCTATTTTTGGTAAAGGGGCAAACACCCCTTATCCCCCACTTACTAATTATAGTAAGTACATCATTTGTTGCCATTTTTATTCCCTCTAATATTTTCTGAATTCCATTCACTAGAATTTGCTCCTATTTTACCATTTATCGCCTATTCTTAAGCAATTCTTAGCATTATAATCATGCCTTTTTGAAAATCCATCAAATTTTCCTTCACCTTCATTGGTAAAGATCATAACAAACAAGTCATGAGGATGTATGATCCCAAAGACCCTGTAGTTATTGAGTGTAGGTGATCTTTAAGAGTTATGGAGGAGAGTCTTGATTTTGTAGCCATTAATGAAGATATTTATAACTTCATTTGTGCCAAAATATAGGTAGGCATGTTAATTCCACGAATTGAAACTAAGGCTAAAAGGGAGTTTGAGCTCATACACAAGGATGAAAAAGAATACATCCCTTTCTCGTATGAGGAAATTCCTCTTAGCAACGTCTATTCTAGCATCCTAGCCCAATTAATTGCTATAGAGGAGGAAGATGCCAAGCTTACCTTTGGGGAACAATAGGAAGAAGAGGATGAATTTAGGGTAGAATTTGAGCTTGAAAACATCCTTGGAGGACTGTTCCAACAAACATCCTTCAACATCACAGAACCTTCCCCTAATGATTTTTTTTCTCCATGGGCATGATGCCACCATCTTCTAGTCCTTCATACCCTACTATGATAGGTCCTACATCAATTATAGCCACACATCACACTTAGTTAATGCCACAAACAACAAACTATGACACATCAATGTCATTTGCAACATGGCCTCAATATACAAAACCATTAATAGTGGCCTTTACCACTACAAATCCAATAACTACTCACATGGATTTGACCGTGAGACCCCTAGCAACACAAGGGTCATACACCATGTTTGTCCCATTTGTGCCTCAAGTATTAGCACAAACATATTTTTCTTTATGTGGCCCACATGCCACAACCAGAGTGAAATCTTTTCCTTCTGTCATGCAACCCATAAGAAGGCCACAGGCCTCACAACAAAGACCACAACCTTATGTACAAACCTCTTAAACTATGGGGCCATCGAAGGCTTGGATCAAGCCTTCCAAATGATCCAAGGCCTAATGAAGGAGTTGAAGAAGCTCAAAGCCTCTACCATACAAACTGTTAAGATTATGGACTTCTACTAGGATGATCCCATAAGTCCTATAGTCCCACCTTTGACACTTCCTCCTAATGTCCCCATTCCACAATTTAGTAAATATAATGGAGAAGGTTACCCTAACACTCATCTTATTATCTTTTGATCAAAATGTTTGCTCTCACAGCCATGGCCTCATATCATCATGAGGATTACCTAGAGGGTTTATATCCTCTTCAGAGGACTTAGTAGCCTAGTTTTTCAGCCGCTTCAAGTATAAATTGAAGCCTACCACAACACTTAACCAACTCATGAAGGTCAAGCAGGGGCTATTAGAACCCATACAAAAATTCATTTAGTGGTGGAATGGACTATTGAATGAAATACTAGAGCCCACTTGTTAGCCATATTCAAGGGAGCAGTTAATGACTTCATCAAGTTTAAACTCTACTACCTTGATCTGCAGTCTCTTAGCCAAGCATTCTCATAACTAAAAATATTAAGGATGCTATGGAAGCTAGCCATGATTCAGCCTATGTATCATATAAAAACTAGCACACTCAAAGAGACAAGAAAAAGAGCAAACAAAATAACACTACCATAGCAATTGTAACCAAGGAAACCAAGACCATGAACTAAGGGCCAAAGGTTAACCTACCCAAGGCATCCACCAATGATCGTAATAACCAATCATCAACTTCTAAGACCACTCCATCGACAACAAATAGACCTAACTTCAAAAGGAATGATAGGTATAAATACACTACATTGCCATTCAAACCATCTAAGTTTCTAGACCAACTATTAAGATGTGGGTGCATGCAACACAAGCAAATGACCAAAGTCATTCAAAAGAAACATGAGTGACTATGCAAAATAGCCAAAGATCCCACTAGGATGACAAAGGATGATCCCTAGTTGCCTAAATACTTCAAGCTAGATTCCTTCTACCATGATCATCAACTACCTAGTCATGATACAAACTTCTACCTTGCACTGAAGGAAGACCTCCAAAGGATGATAGATAGGGGGGAACTAATCTTAGATAGTTCATCCACGAAACCAGTCGATAAAGGTCTACAAAGACCCATTGAATGCTAACAATTTCCCTATGTTATCTCAGCATTCAACATCAATGACAATCGAAGACCTACAAGAGAACCATTCATGATTCAGGTATCCCTCTACAATGAAAATGCTTTTTTAGCTTCCCATAGCTCAAGGTCCCCCTTTACTATGAGAGTACCATCATGAATGCCTTCAAGGGAACCTTTTGACAACAAGGTCTCCCAACCCAATATAACCCAAATAGCTATAGTCCAACGAACTGCACAATGATCCCCTGTGGTGGTCAATGCTACTACATCTTCCTTACAACCAATGGCTAACAACCAAAAAACTATAGCCAACCAAAGGAAGAAGCATAGGCAAAAGCTCGATAACAAGGAAGATAAGCATATGGAGGCAGGAAAGGAAGTGGGCTTGCTAAAGGCTACTTCCAATTTTGCTATACCTATGACCTCCTTTGTCCCATCTCCTTCAACTAACAAGCCACAAGAGTACACCAAAGCCCACAACCAAAACAGCCAAAAAGAGCCACAACAGCCATAGCCTCAAGTCAAAGTCCACATTTTGGGATGCATGGAGGAAGTAAAGCATAACTAGGATGACAAGTCCATGACCAACAACAAAAATTTTGTTAGTGTAATGTACCAAGTTAGGCAATCCCTCAAATAGAAAAAAAAAACCCTAAGCTTGTATGACTTGATCATGACTTTCGCAACACATCATGAGGCACTAGTCAAAATGTTGACCTTCATACCTATTAGTGAGGATATTCTTACTAACAAGGAAGCCATCCATGTAGTGATGATTCCTCCATCACTAGGGGAGGAGAAATCAGCATGATTGACATTTTACGATAATGAAATTAAGGTTAATCCTTAGAAAGGTGAAGTGATGACAACCCCTTTATTCATAACCATATGCATAGGAAAATTTAAAATACATTGTGTGCATGTTGATGATGGATCTGCAACCAACGTCATCCCATGCACCATTGTTTTATGCTTAGGCTTAACTGAGCAAGCACAACCTACAACCATTGTAGCTCTGAAGTCCTTCAATGGATCAAGAGTTTCTATCAAGGGGTCTATCTCAAATTTTGTAGCTGGAGAACAATTCCCTACAATTACAAACTTCTTTGTGGTGGAAGAGACACTAGGGTTCAATGGGAAGACCTTGGTTGGCTCAATTATGAGCTATCTCCTAATCCATCCATCAAGAAATTCACCTTCCTTACGAGGAAGGTGAAATTATCATTCATGATGACAATGTGGCTCCCTTAGCTGTTAACAACGTGGACATAGAATAGGGATCTAAAGTGGAGCTTCAAGAAGAAGCTCCTAGCCATGAAGATCAAAAACCCAAGATAACCAATGATGACAATGATATACAATGGGATACATTATGAGATGAACTCCCTTTTAGAATCATAAGCGAAGAAGATGGAAAATATAAGCTTATGCAGAGTAGGAAGAGTTTGCACAAGTGAAGTTTACCTTAACCTTCCCATGCTTCTATGACCAAATACAATGATAGGCAAATAGCCTTATTTTTCCTTTTGCAATTTATTACATCTTTGTTATTTTATGCATGTAGACTAAATTTATTTGCATTGCTACTTATTTGCTACAAATTTTCTTTATTTTTACTTATGTTTTAAACATTAAAAAAGCATCTCTTTTAGACATGGTCTGCTATGACCTTAAACTGGCATTATCATTTGCTAAGACATTAAACTAGCACTACAATCCTCTAAGACTCTAAGCTGGCGATATGACCTGCCATGGCCTTAAATTGGCTAAACTATATAATTAGTGCTTACAATGGCCTAAAACTAGCAAACATCCCTTTCATTACCATATCTCTCATTGCTTAGCCTATTATCACATCAATTAGCCATGACCAAAAAAACATCAATATAGCCATTTACAACATTTATCATTATAGATGCATATAGCCAAAGAAATAAAATCAAATATTCAAATTTAAAATTAAAATTTCCATAACATATATTCATAACCACAATGTGTAGCAATGATGCTAAAGAATAGCCATCTATAACATAGTCTTGGCTAACCATAGCCATCAACATGAAAACAAAAACAAATAGTCAACAAGTTGAATTGAAGGGGGCTGCTGAGTAGCATCTAAAGGAGGAAGTAGCAGGTTATTCCCACCCTTACCACTGGGGCTGCCAATGTTTCCTGAGACCTAAAATGCAACAACATATAGCTACTTAGTAACCCATAGAAAAAATCGTAACTTAAAAAAACTAAAACATAAAATATATCAAACGTGCAAAGAGTCTAACTCCATTACTTCTGGGGGTATGTGGGAAAGGCCTTCCTCCAAACAATGAAGGGTCTAGTCCTCCATCATGTTGACCCAATCAACATCTCCAAGATCAACACTAGAAAGAATGCCAGACCTATCTATAGGAGTCCAAGTAGGAGGCTCATGAGTATCAGTAGTTGTAGAGGTCTCACCCACAACCATGTCAATTTGAAGAGTAGGGGATTGCTCAACCTTAAGAGTACTTTCGAAAAGTCAATAAGTACTCTTTTCCTGGATCCCCTGAATGAACATCTCTATCTTGTGCCATTTAATCGACTCCTCCTTAAGCCCCTTTAGGCAGGTCCCATAATCAACCTTATATTGATGCTTGTGGACCTTTTGGATCTTGCCACACTGCAAGACCTAAGCACAATGATTGTTTCAATACTCAACCTTTTGGGATATGAGGTCCATTTGCATACATTTCTCTACCATCTCTTGTAGGATTGCTACTATTTCTTGAACAACATGCCAGTAGTAGGCCCAAGTAATATCCTTAGTTAATAACTCCCTAAGTTAGCCACTAGGGCTTCCACAAAGGCTTTACAGTCTTGGAGATCGTTAATTGTATCCTCCTACCTTTAAGTCTTTTTCCTCAAGGCCACAACTTCCTTTCATAAGGATTTGTTGGACCTCTATAGCTCCCATGAAGCTTTTGTACACAACATTGCTAAATTAGGGGCAGTGTTGTACAACCTTATAGGTACACTAGACACATCAAAGGAAAGTTTAGATAAGGAGTCTACCTCCATGTCTCTACTGGGGTTCCACTCCATGGATGATATTGCACAAAGCATAAAATACAACCATAAGACAAAAACTTAAATAGCCATAATGCGAAAAAATCCTACAACCAAAGCACATAAAAAAAAATCCTTACCTATCTCAAGTGCAACTTGATGTAATCGATTGATGATGTCCTTAACCATCCCACATAAGAACTTCACTTTGTCTGGAGTCTCTACCCATGGTTTCAAATGAAACTTAGGGACGGGAACTTGCATTGGTGGCTCAAGAACTACTATAAGCATAACAATGATTGAAAAGTTAGGATGATGCCCAAAGATAATCAATGATGATGATGGGAGAGGAACTTGCATTGGTGGCTCCTCCTCCTCCTCCTCCCCCTCTATGATGATGATGGAAGAGGTACTTGATACTACCTCACTAAACAAGGCATCTAGATCATCTACACCAGCATTGACAAGTCCTTCAATAATAGGTTTCTTTAGGAGTGCCTCTTCTACATGCCTTTGTTCGACCTTTGCAACAACTTGGGTTGCTTTAACTTGATGTTGATCTACAAGCATAGCACATAGAAAACCAGTCAACACATAAAATCATAAAGTAGCCACAAAATTTTAAAACATGAAATAACCAAAGTTAAACAAAGAATACCTATAACTTCCTATTGTGATGCCTTAAGCTTAAACTTAAGCTTCTTTAAGGTAGGTTGACTTGATGTTGGTGGTGCCTCCTCCGTAGGGCTCTTGAGTTTCTCTCTAGCTACCCCTTCAGCCTCCATGCACCATCATCTAACATCCTGAACACTAGTAGGAAATGAGAGGAGCTCATCATCATTAGTATTATTAGGAGACTCATGCTTCCTAACGTTAAGATTCTTAGTGGTGATGGATAATGTTTCATCCATCCCCTTTGGTGGGTTCTAGGTTTGCACTGTTGGATATATGTACTTTATCCAAGGCCTAGAAGTTTAGCTTGGGTCTTGGAAAATCCATTGTCCATTCCTATACATCACTAAAAACTTCAAAAACCTCTTTATATAACGTATGAAAAATGCAAAGTGCATATCGATTATTGTAGAGGTATCGACATTGAGTCTAAGGATCTCACCTTGAAGCCTAGTATCCAAAGTAGTAGCCAAATAAAATTTGATGTCCTCCATCAAGACCTTCTTAAAGGTCCATCCCTGTGCTAGGCCAATTACCACATTTTGTGATAGTAGTTTGGGGAATGCATGAGACCTAAACAAAGGGTATCATTCTTTTGCATTAGGGCTTGTAACGTTATCCATTAAAATTCCAATGTAGCCCATACTGGCACCAAGCCACTCTAGAACTTCCTCGTGATGGCCCAATTCCCTCACCATCTTGGTGGGAACCTTTAAGCCATTAGTAGGGACACAAAACAAGTCACAAAAGAGGCTAGAACCTATGTCAATGTTCACTTTAACACCTTGGATGATGGTGCTAAAGCAACCAACCTCCTTATCAAATGAGTCAATAACATGCAACATCTCTGCATCAGGAATAGAAGGAATAGGTGTCATAAATACATCAAGCAAACTTGCATGCTGGATGTTTGCTTGAACATATCTAGGAACTTGTCCCTTTAGCCACTCCTATGCTAATGACACATCACCAAACTTCAATATGAGGGTATCCTCATGGCGTGAACGTGAAAGTGGTATGGTGACATTAGTTGAGGTGGAAGATCCTGCAAGGTAATAATGAAAGGTCAGCATCCATATGAGTAATTTAACAACAAAGAAAATCAATAAAACACTTAAAGCCATAAGACACTATAAACTATATGTTCACCTTTACTTTTCTTCTGTAGTGTGGAGATTCCAACTACAAGGGTTCAATCCATGCTATTGGCATCTACCCACTAGTTGTGCATCATCCCATCATCCTTGCACTTCTTGTATACAAGGTTAAACCTAGTGATGTATTCATCAAAGTCCCCTCTTAACTATTGATACATAATAGCTTTGATTTGGGGACTCTTGGTGAATTCTTCTAAAGTAGTTTGAGCCACTGCTAGGATTTGATCATTGATGATCAAACCCTAATCGTTGACCTTGTAACTGCGAGAAGTTAAATTAATGAAGTTAGGTAATGTAATCAAGACAAAACCATAAAAACATTACAATAATCATGTTTACCCTTGTAGATGATACATGGTGCCAAGTATTTTGGAATAATGTGTGGGCTCTATGTGCCACCATCAGAGTATTGTCAGTATTATATTAACTGTACTCTGGCATTGTCTAGATCTTTGAAAGGTAATGTGAACTTATGGCATCTGTTGGTACCCCTGTAGTCTTAGGAATTAGTTTGTTAGTAATATACATATTAATCAGGCCAAATGCTTGAGGCAACAAGGTCTCCATAATGACCTCATTTACATCCATGAACAAGTGTGACCATAGCATCACACTGAAGTTCCTAAGGAGGTAGGTAAGAAAGTCCCTTGTCCTAGGCTAGAATCACAACGAAAGCTTCCCAAGAGGCATGTCATGTGGTGTAGTATTGGTCTTGGGATGACTAATGTAGCAAAAAATACCAACTAACTCCACTATGATGAAGATAGGCCTCAAGAAGACCCTACATGAAACCAAGCAAAAACATTGTCACCAATTAGAATTTCTTAATAGGTTAGGAAAACATCCTAGTCAGAGATGAAATTAGCCTCTACAAAAAGCTCTAAGGTGTTTATCTAAATTAGCTTAAGGAATTCCACAAAAGAGAATTATTACAACCTTTCAAAGCAAAAATAGTATGACCTATTAGAGTTACTAGCAAATTTAGATAAAACATCTAGTCAGAAGTGAAATTAGCCTCTGTAAAAAGCTCTAAGGTGTTTATCTAAATTAGTCTAAGTAATTTCACAAGAAAACATTATTACAACCTTGCATAACCTTACATCATGACCAATTGGAATTTCTCAACAAATTTAGAAAAAACTTCCCAAGTCAGAGGTGAAATTAGCTTCTATAAAAAGCTCTTAGATGTTTATCTAAATTAGCTTAAGAAATTCCATAAAAGCATTGTTACCATATTTCATAGCCTTTAGAGCCAAAACTACATCTTAGTCCCAATTATGCATAAATTTAGAAAAAGCACATAAAGTATGCATAAATTTGGAGAAAAGAAAGCATAAGTTTAGAAAAAGCATCTAAATTATGCAAAGCATGTATAAATTTGGAAAAAACATACTATGCACAAATTTAGAAAAGGCATGATAAACTTAGAAAAAGCCATGTAACCATAGTAAAAACTTATTTAAAAAAGAGAAATATTTTAATTTTCTTAAAAAAGAAAAATTAGGCATATCAACCACTTCTATTTTGGATAATGTACTACAATCATGAGTTTTGTGTTGATTCACATAGCCATACCAAAAAATTCATAAAAAATTCATTTAGAGTCCAATCGGAGTGATTCCACCTCTTTTGGAAAGATAAAGCCAAAGCCTTTGCAACCATGACTAAGAAATAGCAAAAACCTTTGAAATTTTCTTGTAAAAATTTCACAAATCTACATGAAATTATAATAGTAGCACAAACAACCTAATTGCGCAATGTTAGGAAAACAACCATAACTTCCTCGTATCAAAGCCAAACTAAATAAGACAAAAACCATCAGAAAGCTTTTTAAAAAGGGCTACAAATATATAACCTTTAATTTAAAAAATATGCAGCCACTTCACTAACAAAAAAATACACAACTTTGCTTGTTTTTCATAGAAAAACTTCAAAACACTCAAAGCCTAAATTTCACATAGCCATTAAAATGATTGAAATAGCCAAAACCATTAAAAATAATTTAAAATCACATCAAAATAATGGGGTATCATTTTTTTAAAATTTAATTTTAAAAAATCCTAAGGCCTAGATCTGAGAAAAATGGCCATACCCCAAGATTTTGAGAAAAAAATCATAAAACAACAAGCCCTATTTTCAAATTCAAATCTACAAAAGATAAAGTGATAAAAAAATAATATATCTACATGGGAGTAGCCAAAATAAGATATGGGATTTCATCAAAATTCCATTTTAATCCCTCTACTGTAGTAGATCTAAAAAAATGGCTTCAACATCTAGAAAGCAAAAAACTAGAAAAATCACAAGAAACAAAGGCAAAAATAGGTAGAATTGCCTACCTTGGAGTAGTGAAAGATGGGGCCTGAATAGAGTTAGGCCTAGGAACCTTTGATAACTCCCTAGAATGCTCATCCATCCTTTGGATTATGGAATTTTTCCTCTTTCCTCTTCTCATTTGGGTGCCATGGCAAGCTCAACGTTGAGGAAGATGGAAATTGGGAGAAGATAGAAGTTCTACATTGGTTGCAAGGGAGATGGAAGGCTTCCATGCTAAGATTGGTTGTGGTTTCCACAAGAATATCTTCCAGAGCTCTCCTCCAATGTGCTATTACTATAGGATGATAGTTATGATCAAAAATTACAAAACTTGATATATAAAACCCATCTAAAACTTAAACAAAACCCCAGCTTCCATTTCAATGCACCATAACTACAAGTACACTAAAGAAAAAGAGGAGAAAGTCTAGTTCATGTTGATTTTGGATGGGAAACAAACTCACTTCTCAAAATTTTAAAGTTTGGGTTGTGGGCTCCACCCTGTGCCTTCACTTTTGACCAAAACTTGCATCAACATTGAGATTTTACTAATTTTGACACATAAAACATTATGGCAACCTTAACCCCATGCATCAATGTTAAGAATACCATGCCTAGCATGGAAAAATATTTAGCATTTTATGAATTTGTTAGATTTACAAATATGTTTCTATTTTTGGTAACCCAAACCTGCCTTTTTCAACCCTAGGTTTCCAAAATTGGAAAAAACATGAGCAAGGTTATGTACCATGGATTTCCACATTGGGTTGACAGTTCTGAGCATGGAAGAAGGGAGGTAACACTCACTCTTGACTCTCAACACTCATCTAGCACAAGTTTGATCACAAAGTGGCCCCACATGACCTAGAAAACCCCCCCCCCCCCCCCCAAGCATCTTTGGTAGCCTTGAAACCTCACCAAACCTAGTCAAAACTAGTCAAAACATAGGATTTGGTGTTTTCCATGCTAGGGAAAGCTTCTTCCACGTTGATCCTCTCACCATCAGCATGGATAGAATATAGGAAGCTAAAAATGACCTAAATTAATGACCTAATAACCATTTCTTGATGCCTAGTGATCCCTAGACCCTACCGGAACCCTCTAGAGCTTCTAGAAGCCCCAAAATGGGTAAAATATGGTACAAAATTTCCATCCCCTTCTTAGCCACGCTGGGGATACCATTCCTAGCATGGAAGAAATGGGGGAGATTACATGAGGCACTTAGAGGCCTCCAAACTATCGAATCTTGACACCCAACATTGACCGTTAACACCGACAACCCCAAAGGTTAACATGCATGGTTGATCAGCTATTGATTTGGCGTAGATCTAAGTTTCTTGATTGGGGAAACCTCTTCCATTCTAATCCTTCCACCTTATCATGGAAAAAAGAGGGAAACCTTGATAACCCCCTCACAAGCCCCAAAATGACAAAATCTTCACCTTAGGCATTGATGGCCAACACTAGCAACCCTATGAACACTCATTTATAGCCAGATCGATCAAAAACAACCAAAACTATTTTCCCATAATTTCCTACATTGAGCATGAAATCCCTAGCATGGAAAAATGGGAGGAAGCCCAAAAATTACCTTATAACCCCTGAAATAGTCAAATTTCAATGTCAAATGGTAGTAGATGACTCTAACAACCTTAGGGGCTTACATGCATGTCCAAAAATGACCAAAAGTAATCAAA
>MNCI01006987.1:53268-63884 GCA_015680685.1 Gnetum montanum | reverse complement strand
CAAAATTCCACATTGAGCATGGAAGCATCAAAGTGGAAAAAGATGGGGAAGCCCAAAAATTATCTATAAATCCTTGAAACAACCAAATTTTAACATCAAGTAGTAGTAGTTGACACCAACAACCTTAGAAGCCTACATGCATGCCTGAAAGCGATCAAAAGTGACCAAAAATATTTCTTCCTAATTTTCCATGTTGATCATAGAAGTCCTAACATGGAAAAAAGGGGGAAGTCCAAAAGTTACGTTATGACCCTTGAAATAACCAAAATTTGACATTAGATGTTAGCAGTAAACACCAACAACCTTGTGAACATGCATGCATGATTGAAAGTGATCATAAAGCATCAAAAATATTTTCCCCTAATTTTTCATAGTGAGTAGAGAAGACCTAGCATGGAAAAATGGGTAGAAGTTCAAAAACCACTCATCAACCTTCAAAAAACTAAAATTTTAACACCAAGCGTTGACCATTGTTGCTAGCAACCTCAAAGACATACATGCATGATTGAAAATGAAGCAAAAACATGAAAATCTATTTCCCCTTATTTTTTCATAGTAAGCATACTATCCACAACATGGAAAGAAGGGGGGGGGAGGGAGGGAAGTCCAAAAAAAACTTAGAAATACTCAAAATTGCCAAAAATTGACACCAACCCCTAGTCCTCGACCCCAATATCAGCAAAAGCTAACATGCATAGTTGATTAACGTCAAAATTGGCCTAGATCTAAGTTTCATGCTTCTTCCACACTATGGGTCCCTTTTTCCATGCTGAGGGTAGTATTACCAACATGGAAACTCAAGGGGAAAATTACTTAAGGCTCCTAAACACCTTAGAATGACATCAAACAACCTTTCATGCACTATAGAACCCTGGTAGCAGTCATTGGATCCCTTAGACTTTATAAAACTAATTCCAAGTGATCAAAAATTCATTCCCCATTGTTTTCCATGTTGAGCTCTCTATCCCTAGCATGGAATAAAAGGGGGAAGCCAAAAAACAACTTAGGAATGCTGAAAATTACTAAATTTTGACATGGATCCATAGCCCTTGACCCTGGCAAACCTGGGAGGTGACATGCATAGTCAATTGTGATTCAAATTGGCCTAGATCTAAGATTCTTGCTTCTTCCATGTTGGAGTAACTTCACTAGCATGGAAACAAGGGGGAAAGTTGCTTTCCACTTTTGGAGGCAATATGGCACTCCCGAAAGCCAAAGATCTTCACTGGAGAAGCCTAGGACTTCATAGCCTCAGGAGTTTTCTTGTTTCACCTCATTTCAACCTTTAAACCTCATTTCCCCCATTCTTCCATGTTGGAGTAACTTCCCTAGTATGGAAATAGTTTTGGAAGACCTTAAGTGCCCTTAAACAACCTTCAAACATGTCCAAAATTAGTTAGAAACTTGCATAATTGAAGTCTACAATCCTAGGGGCCTAAAAACTTGGTCAAAGAAATCCCAAATCATTCTAAATTTATAAAATAAGTATCCCACTATTTTTCCATGCTAATGATACTATTCCTAGTGTGGAAAAGGGGGGGAATCCATTTCAACACCTATTGACCCTCAAAATGACCTCAAATTACCTCAGAATGAAACCAGGAGATGCACAAGTTTCATATCTAGACTCCAGCTACCTATTTGATCATGTTTGATCTCATTTTTGCTTGGATTTTGGTTCTCCATGTTAAACCTCCCTCTTTTGCACGTTGTCCAGCATGGAAACAAGGGGGGGGGAGGCTTTAGAACTTGCTTTTTAGCCTTTCCAAACCTCTAGAGTGCCCAATTTTGATGGATCTAACTATGCACTTTCTTGGGAACATCTCAGGACCTCAATTTTGGACCTCTAAGCACCCCAAAACCTATTTTCCTTAATCTCCATACTAAGGGTTCCTATTTTGATGCTAAGCCTAGCATGGAAGTCTCAAAACATTTGATTTTTTTTTTGTCCAAATAGCCCAAAAACAACCTTGATTAATGCCTAAACTCGCCTAATAGCCTTGTAGCCTCAAAACATGGTTTTCTAAGGTCTAAAAATGGAAAAACCTAACCAAATTCAGCATATATTAAGCAAATTTTATCATATACAGGTAATTTTACTTGATTTTTTTAACTTAGTACATAATGTTTTGGCTTGTTTTGGACTTATGGTTTCTTGATGACATGGTTGGCCTTCTATAGCCTTTATACAACCTTATATGTTCATGGTTTGACTTATTATAGCTCTATTTACCTTTTTTTTGGCCTTTAAATGGTATCAAATAGTGGGGTTTGACCTTTCATGACCACCATTTAACACCATATGACCATGGCTTGCCAAGGCCTTAAATTGGTAAAATTGTGACATTTATTGATCATTTGTAGCCTTTCTCCTTATACTTCCCCTTGTTTGACCTTTATGTGACCTTTTTTCACCTCTATTACACTTTTTCGAATTGACCTTATCTCATTTATGACCTTGGATGGCCTTGATTACATTAGATTTGCATATGTTTTATGGCATTTTAACATTATTTATTCACTTTTACCTAGGTGCCACTTAATATGCTTTTGGCTGATATGCAAGATCAAAGTATGAGTACCTAGGAGCAAATCAGTTTACCTTTGTATCTACATGGACCTCATGATGATATTAAATGGTGTATTGACCCTTATTTCCTAGATCTTGAGCCTAAGAGTCTTGTAGACAACATGGCCTCAATAGAAAAACCTCTAGAATGGCTTGAAAACCTAGTCAAAACCCTTGATTGAGAAGTAGGAGACATGACCAAGGATACTCTAGTTGAGGTTCTTGACACAACATAGAGTGGTGAGGAGAAAACCCATAAACTAAGTTCCTCACTAGAGCCTTAATGTACCCAAGATATCAGCAGAGTCTTATAGGACAACGTTAAGGCAGTTTCTTGGTCATATGAAGATATGCTGGGCCTAGACCCACATCTAGTCCAACACAGCATCATACTAGATCCTAGCATTAGACTAGTTAAGCAAAAACTATGCAAGAGTAGACCTGATTTGGCCTTGGAAGTTCATGATGAAATCTCAAAGCTCTACCAAGAAGGTTTTATTAGGGTTGTTAATTACACAAAATGGGTATCCAACATAGTGGTAATTCCTAAGAAAAATTAGAGTATTCGTATTTACATTGTTTTTCAAGACCTAAATAAAGCAACCATCAAGGATGACTTCACTTTTCCTAGTATTAATCAACTTATCAATACTATAGTTGGACATGTCTTGTTATCCTTTATGGATGGATTCTTGAAATATAACCAAATTAGGATCAACCCAGAGCACTAGCTTAGCATAACCTTTATGACCCCATGAGGTACTTTTTGTTATACCATGATGCCCTTTGGCCTTAAGAATAGTGGAGCAACATACTAGAGAGCCATGACTTATATCTTCAATGATTACATGTTAGGTTTGCTTAATGATTACATAGATGACATAGCCGTAAAGTCTAAGATAGCCAATGATCATGCTAATGACCTAGATCTTGTGCTTAAATGATGCCTCAAATACAAGCTTCGGCTTAATCCTAAGAAGTGTGTCTTTGGTGTTAAGAATATTAAGATGCTTGGATTTTTAGTCTCCAAAGCAAGGATACATGTAGATCCTAATAAGGTTAAGGCCATATCCAAATTGGTAGTACCTACCAACCTTAAAGAGCTTCAGGGATTACAAGGTAGATTTATCTACTAGGCTTATAGATAAGTTACAACCCATGCAACACTTGCTTAAGAAAGGATTTCACTATAAGTGGATGGCTTAATGCCAAGAGGCCTTTGAAAACCTTAAGTAAGAGTTGACACAACTATCGAAAGTCTATCCTTAGCAAGAGGGTAAACCATTTTACATTTATCTCACCATCTCTGGTACATCCATTACCTCTCTACTCTATCAGAAACATGATGATGAAGTAGAAATGCCTATATGCTACCTTAGCCATGCATTAGTATCCCACAAGACCTAATACACTGAGGTGGAGAAGTATTATCTAGCACTAGTTTTCTCTTTAAAGAAATGGAGACACTACCTCTTCAGAAGCCAAGTCAACGTAATTTTCAAGGATAACATACTCAGAGCCATAATGACCAACATCTATGAAAGTAGCTATATAGCTTAATTAAAATCCATAATTGTAGAGTTCAACCTCCATTACGTATCTCAGTCCTCAAGAAAAGGTCAAGCTATAGCCATATAACTCACACTTTTACTTGTTGATGACCAAGAAGCCATAGACCCTAAGTTCCCTGATGAACACATTAACACATTTAGCTAAGTGCCCGTGGGTTATGAGGTAGTCATGAACTTTGATGGAGCTTCAACCACCCATGGACCTAGTGCTACTACCATCATAACATTCCCATTTAGTGAAATCCAACCCTTTGCCTATCGTTTTGGGTTTTCATGTGCCAATAACATAGTAGAATATGAGGGTTTGATTAGAGGGATAATGGTAGCTTGTGACCTAGGAATTAGACACCTAGCCATCAAGGGTGATTCACAACTCATGGTTAACCAAGTAACCTAAGTCTATGCATGCAAAGCTAAGCACTTACAACCTTACTATGACCTAGGAAAGTAGTTGTTACAACAATTCATAGGCATTGATGTCCAACACATACCTTGAAACAAAAATGACATAGCTGATGTAATTGCAATACTAGCCCTTAGTATGACACTAGATGCCAATGATGAGTGGCGAGGTACCCCTACACTCAACCATACGAATACAAGCATTTCACGCACGATCCGGTCGAACTCCAAGGACTAAGTGCTTACGTGCTTTAATGGAACACTCAAGGTTAATCAATCTTTTTCTTCCCAAACTTACTTGTATTGTCACGGTTGTATGGTTAAGTAAGCTTGAGGTATATGATTTTTTATAACTTTTATCTTTTTAATGTCTTATGCTAATAGGAGAAGGTAAAAAGAACTAAGTCACTAACCTTCATTAACTATTTACTAACTAAGTTCTAATTGTTTCTAACACTAGTATCCCTTCCCACTTGCCGCACACATCCTAAACTAGTGCAACGCTACTAGGATTACCAAACGCTAATCGTTACTAGGTTACCATGCGCTACACACATGCTCGAAGCGATCGTACTGAGTGTACTTAACTAGGAGAGTCAAGGGTTGAGAGAGAGATTAATTAACTAGGAAAGCATTTAAACATCCAACAATAATTAATTACTATTTAGCTTAATTTGTATGCTACAAGGTTTATCACAAAGTTCGTCTTCATTTCCGTACAAAAATGTGTGCTCAGGTAAAAATTGCTCGAATAAAGATCCATTCACTTTATGACTCCTACTATGGGCACACAGGAATTATTCTAACTCTAGAATGGTAAAACTACAAGAGTTTAGCTAAGGGTCTAAGTCTAACTCCCTGAACAAGGGAAGCTGCCTCTTATTTATAGAAAATGAGGTAGGACGCGATATCACATATGTGATATCATGGCTCATCATACCCCCATGACTAAATGAAAACTCATCCTCGAGTTCCTTACAAAATATTGGGAAGGTATGGGATTATTGACTTGAATGACACTAATGGTGAATGGGGTGACATGTGAATGGTTCATCATTACAATACATGGTAGTATTAGTGTTCATGACCACAAGAGTGAATACTATACACATTTGACATCCAGCCTTATTTGGCAGCTGAGAGAGAAGAGAGAGAAAAGAAGAAGATGTGTTGCTGCCGATGCCAAAATTGCATCTTTCGTTGTCCATCCATAACCACGCCATCAATCTTGTTCCTTGCATGACTGTTCCAGCACCAGTCCATCCTAAGTGTTTCCTCCAACTCCAGTCCATTGTTGTATGATTTTCATCTACACACACAACACAGTCTCATATTAGCAAGGATAAATAAATCACAGTGCAGTTGATACCTTGCCTCGGTGTACAGTCTATTGGCTGAGTTGTGATATGGCTAATATGGATTCTAGAGATATAACATTGGTGACTACCCAAGGTGTAGGGGTTATGAGAAAATTGAAAAAATTGGACCAGGACCCCCATGACTAAGAGCGATCCTCTAGTAGCGATAGAATGGAAAAATATAAGGAATAAGAAACGTGGAGAAAAAGAAACAATGGCAACACCAATAAAATGGATGTCAAAGGTGAAAATGAACAAAATAAATGTTGATTGCGGAAATGTTTAAGGGAAAGAAGTTAATTGATGCACCAAGTAGGAATGCTAGTGGGTCCTCCCCAAAGCAGGCTCATGCCCTTTATGCCTTGACAATCCCACATTCAAAGAGTCTGTAGGCTCTGGAAATGTCATTTGGAAGCAACATTTAAAGTCTTAATCACAAGAATTTACCAAAAAGACAACAATGCATCGACCAACATATAGAATATTGATACAACTGGAAATAAGGTGGAAAATGGAGAAAAAATGATGAGGAGAAGAGAATGGAATGGAGTCCCAAGAACAAGGTGGTGTATAGCCCCTTGTGTATGTATGGTTAATGTGACTTAGTAGATCTCATTCCAAATTCAGCCTCAAATAATCCACATCCAGTGACTTTGCATTAATACACTTGGCCAATCCATCCACTTGAAGTAGCAAGAATGCTTCCACCAAAGAGTCAAGAAATGAGGAAGGAAAAATTAGGAAGTGAGAAAGGGCCTTAGTTAAAGGGAACATGTTTGTTTAGTTCCATAACCAATGCTTGCAGCCCAGATGATTATTTTGTCTAAGGGGTGTGCTTTGAATTCTCACTGTGTGTGTGTGTGTGTGTTTTTTTTTTTTTTTGCCTGAGAACCACACCATGCAAAGACTTATTATTTTTATTAGCTCAACTTCCTGATAATGGAGCAACGTCAAAATGGTAGGGAAAACCTAAGAAGAAAGCATCCAAGCACCCAAGCACCCAAGAGAATGGCCAGCACAAATGCATCAAATCCCCTTGAAGTCACACCCTTTTCAATCCTTGAGTCCTTCCTCAGTTTGAGAAATGCCTAGTCACCAATTCATTGATAGTTTTATGATTTGAAAAAGGGGATTGTACATTTCCAAGCCAAGAGAGACCATAGAAATATGAATGCATGGATGACGGGGACTCATTGACTGTTATATCAAAAGAACCATATCTGAGTATCAACATTATAATTCCAATGTAAAAATCAAACATTATCAATCAATAGAATACAATTCATACTACCACAAGGAGCACTTATTAGGTGACGAATCTAACAACACAAAAAACCACACAATGAAATGAAAAAGTATCAATGATGTTGCAAAACAAAAACAAGAAAAGTTAAAGAAATTTATAAAAAAAATGTGTAAAACAAAAATATAAAAAGGAACTGAGGGCCTCAATTGATCAGTAGAGGTGGCCATCTCTCCCATGATTAAGTTGGAAGGGGGAGATCCAAAATAATGAGTGGGGTCATCCCTTCTCAGGGGTATTATGTGCACTAACCGTTCTAGATTCATGGTAAGGTTTGGTCTATTGCACATTCACAAACAATGTCTTATCAGAGCACTTGTTTGAATTTTTTAGGAATTTCCAACTTCCCCCAATTGATGTTTTTAGGTTAAGGTTTGGAAGTTGGCTACGGACCTGCTCAAGTTCATCTATGCTTTCGATGTAAGCACTAGTTATTTCCTCAGTTAGTTCCATGCACATTGGTGAGTTCCTCCCTTGATCAGCTATCAACCATCGGGTGTCTTCTTGTTGTGTGGTTGCTACATACAGGCACTTTTGTATGTTAATTTCTTGTGCACACTAATTGCATGCAAGAAATGTTGAACATTCCTGCACGTAATCACCCCTTGTATCACAGTACATGATGCATGGAACCTTCTTTTTCTCAATCTTCCCAAAAATATTTTCCTTAGATATTTCCAGGAAAATATTGTGGATTCCTAGGCACGCATTTATGGTACTTAGCCATGCCCTTCCCATGATTATTGGGAAGTCCCCTTTATCATTGTTTACTTCTATCACTAGGAAATCAACTGGATACGACCACCCACCCACAGTGGTAATGATGTCCTCCACTAGTCCCAAGGGGACAGTGATGGACTAGTCGGCCAACTCTAGGTGAATATTACTCTTCCTTAATGGAGGCAGGTTCCAGGCTTTGTACATCTCTTGTGATATTAGGTTGACTCCAGAACCTGAGTCTAGAAGAGCTTTACATGGTTCATTCCCAGTGACTTGGAGATAGATTAGAGGGCTTCCAGGATTAGAGAATTTCCTAGGAAGGTGGCCCAGGAAACAGCATGTGTTAACATAATCGTATGTGTTGAGCTTAGTGTTTGGTTTGAAGGGAGCTTTGAAGCCTTATTTGATGGAGGGGTGTTCAAAGGTTTAACCACTTGTGGTTGTGAGGGCTTGGTTGGATTGTTGGTTTTGAAGAAAGGTCTTCTCTTCATACAATTTTCAGAACCAACAATGGGTTGAGTATTTACAACCCTCGTGGCATTGCATTGTTTCGATTGAGTGGGGAGTTTTCATTGCATTGCTGGAGTAGGTGGTAATGGAGCTATTTTTGTGAGAGTTGTGGATGGATTCGAAGGATGGTATGCTTGTGGGTTATCTCCCCTAGGAGAAGGAGTTCTAAAATACTCATGAGCTTGGTAGTGATGTTGTGGTGTAACATGACCAACAAAGTCATGTGGAGAGATTGGATGCTGCACATAGTAGCCATATGGGTCTAGTTGTCGGTAGGGGTATTGTTGCCTTGGTGGTGGCATCCCCCATGACTATGGGTATTGCCACTGTTGATGTTGCTCAACAGGTTGTGGTGGAGTTCCACTTGGATAATATGTTCAAGGTTGGTGGAACTACCTTGGGTTACCTTGGGAATAAGGTAACCGTTGGGGTGCTTGCCATTTATTAAATTGTGGGCTGAGTGCATACACCCCAGACTCTTGTAGATGTGAGATTACTTGGCAACATCCCTTAGGATGGTCATATTGGCATATCTCACATCCACTGTCATTGTCCATATTTAAATCCACAACCTCTTCAGTGATGGCCATTTTACCCTTACCCTTGTTACGTGCATTGTCTACTTCTCTCTTTTTCTTTTTGTCATGCTCACTACCTCGCTTTCTAGAATCCTCTACAATCTTAAGAATAGTTTCAAACCTACTATCCATAGAGTCCCACATCTAGTCTACCTTTGCCGATGCTTTGGTTGTTAACTTTTGGAGTGGCAAGGTTTTCCTATTCACCATCTCTTCGAGTGGTGACTCTTCTTTCTCCTCATAGAATCTCACTCCCCCTTTTTCAGAGGGAAGGATCTCGATTATACTCTTCCACACTTTCTCTTTTCTATAGCTCACCTTCTTCTTTGGCTACTTGCTCTAGAAATCTATGGATTTGATGAGACCTAAGCTTTGATAACCTTCCTTGGGCATACGTCCCAAGGGTCTTTCTTGTTTCATGCCTAAGTCCATCTATGAGATGGGGTAGTTGATCTCGTTGCGAATAACCATGGCTAGGGCAACGATGTAACAGTGTGTAATAACGACCCATGGAAACATCCAAGGGTTCATGATTTCCTTATTCCCATCCTTGGATTTTCTTTTGCAAGTTAGACACTTGGGAGTACATTTGGTACTTATCATTAAATAGTTCTAACATTGTAATCCACCTCTGAATGGATTTCGGTTCTAAGGACTGGTATCAGCTTTCAGCTTCTTTCACTAGTATCCTTGGGAACAACTTCAATTTTTGCCATTCATTTTCTATGTTCTGCAACACACATGCATCATGGAATGCTTCTAAATGGTTTTGAGGATCAGCGTTGCATCCCCCCTCAAATCGTGGGATGTTATTCATGTCTAACCTCTTGATCCTACTATCTTTTTGGTGCCTTGTGGGAACTCTTATGGCCTTTGTTATGTCTAGCATGCTTCTAGTTACGAGTAGGGGTTCTTCATGGTCATCTCGTTCATAGTGTCTATGGTGTCTACGCAGTTCCCTACTTTCCCTTCTTCCATGCCTTGATTCCTTAGAGTGCCCTCATCCTCGTTCTTGACTATCTCATCGATGTTTTTCACTCTATTTATCTTTATCCTCATGGTTAGTTTCCTTATGACTGTTTCTGGACACTAAAGGAGAGGCTGAATGTGACAATGAAGGTGAAGAAGAAGGAGAACCATCACCATGATGGTGTTTTCTACCTTCTCTTCTATGGTCTTGGCCACGATCGTGATCACGCTCAAAACGTCTGCCCTTATCGTGTGTTTGTGTTCCTTCTTTGAACACTTTGTATTCGTAGGTATCAAAACCAGGGTTGTGAATCATGGAGTGTAGGTTTTGATACACCACTTCCTGACCATCATTAGAAGGAGGAACATCATTTGGTGGGGATCCTATTGAAGTAGGTTCACCACCCTCAATTTCACTCAAGACATGCAAAGTGTTATGGGGCCATTTACCCTTTAAGAATGTATGATATCTCTCCTATCACAAGTCCCTTTGATGTTGCGATTCTATGGGATGGTAGTCCCTTGTGTCATGATCACATGCAACATATTCTACGTACAAAAATAACATGCCTATTCGTGAGAGAGCACGAAGGAGCATGTTGGGGACTGATTGGTCTAGAGGCAACACAATGTTAC
>MNCI01006987.1:42753-52756 GCA_015680685.1 Gnetum montanum | reverse complement strand
TTACTATTTAGCTTAATCTGTATGCTGCAAGGTTTATCAAAAAGTTCGTCTTTATTATTGTACACAAATGTGTGCTTAGGTGCAAATTGCTCGAATAAAAATCCGTTCACTTTATGACTCCTACTACCGGCACACAGGAATTATTATAACTCTAGAATGGTAAAACTGCAAGAGTTTAGCTAAGGGTCTAAGTCTAACTCCCTAAATAAGGGAAGACACCTCTTATTTATAGAAAATGAAGCAGGACGCGATATCGCCTACGCGATATCGCAGCTCATCAGTTAGTCTTTGAATCTCAACCTTAATGTTTGATTTTTCTTTCTTAAGATAAGAACATTCATCATTAAGAGATGTAATTTTCAAATGCTTGATTTGTAAAACATTTTTCATATCAACACATAGGCTTTGAAAAGAAATACCTTCATTGCAAAATAGCCCATGCCTTTCTTCAAAGAAAAAATCATTATTTTTCCTACCTTTGTTGTCCATATTGTCACTAGTTTGACTAGTCTTATAATCATTATAATTCTCATTCCTAACTATAAAAAGAGGAATGAAAGATTTACCTTTGTAGATGTGATAAATAAGCGAAATATAGTAATTAATGAAGCATATAAGTCTCTTAGTTCAAATGAGCCTAACACAGATTGCCCCTTCCATGTTTGTGTTACTTTATCTTCACAAGATAACCTCACTTCGATACAACTTGCGGATTGTTGAACCTAGAAGGAGGGGTGGGGGGGGATGAATAAATTCCCACCAAAAAAAAGAATCAACACAAAAACCACATCCAAAATTATGTGGTTCCCCAAATTGGGTATTCCACACTCAGAGGGTAGATAGCTTGCACAACTCTGGACTTTATTTCTCTTAAAATGTGGTTTGAAGGGTACCACACCTTGTACAAGCTCTAAGCTATGCTCTAGAGTGATTCATTGCTATGAATCCACTCAACCGCGAAAGGTCCCAACAATCTTAGAATGTGTTTTCAATGATCCCACAACCTTTACAACTTAAGATCTACTTTAGAGTGTTGTGATGATGCACAAACACTCAATCATGTAGGATCTTGACAAGCTCAATGATGATGCCTTCTTGTAATAAGCACGTCAATCCCAGTGGGGCAACAAGAAAGACACATAAAAATTACAAGGAAAGAATGCAACTAATTTTTTGGTCCTTGTACTTTTGAGACACAATAAAACATAATTACTACAACATTACAAATGATGGTACAATGAGACACATAGATACAATAGAATAAATTACACAATGATTTCTTGGTGTTGACACTTGCTTAATCAAAAATTGACATGATTTCCAAAAGAATGAAGTCTTCTTATAGTCTTGAAGTTTCTGAAATCACCTTGGAATTTGTGCAAAATCTATCTAATGGCTACTGGAGCTATCTTATTTGAGATTGAGATGTCTCTTCTACAAATGAGACATCTTCTCCTGAAAGGAAACATCTCTTGTTTTTAGGAGATGTCTTCTCTGGGTCTTCTTCACTTTGGTTAAGACATCTTCTACTTCTGGGAGATGTCTTCTCATCTTTTGAACTTTGATTTATGAAGCTTCCTTTTGTTGATTTTGCTTCTTTCCAATTCTTGGAACATCTTCATTTTTTTGTAATCTCCATTATTGTCCTTGCTCCAAATTTCTTTATGAAGTCCTTGACCATGATATCCATGCTCCCTTGAGTCCTTGTCCATGTTATTTTCCTACAAACACAACAACCACAAAAACATCCTTTGTTCTCCATTTTCCTTAAGGTTTTGACATACCAAAAGGTCAACATAAGAATCCCATGCAATAGGAACTAAAAGATATCTTGAAGTCTAATTAGTAAGATACATTTTCATAGTTTATGCTAGACAATTTGTGTAGGGAGAAGTACCTTAACCAAAATAAAATCTTGAGGTGACCCTTACAAATGCATGCTTGATGAAAATCAAAGAAAATAAGGTCTATGGAGTATTATTACCAGAGCTTAGCTTTGGACCTTTCTTGGAGTTTTCACCATAAGAGAAGCATGAGCAATTATAGGCCTCATTCATTTGGACTACTATCTTAAACAATGATAAGTGGTACTTGGGAAAAGTGTATCTCTCCTAGAATAATTGCCAAAATGATACAATATTCAAGATTAAGGATGTTATGATCTTTTATTCCATTGATGCCATTGCATAAGCATTGGAAATTCCTAACATGAGAACTCAAATTGCTTAGGTATTCACAAAATCTAATATGGAGATTAAAAAAGAGCAAGTGAAAAGGGCTTATGATATAGGAAAAATGGAATTTAGTTCTTTTCCTAGGCTAAAAATATTTACATCAAGATTACGATGTATCATGTGAATCCAATAATACATTCAAGTATAATCACATCCTTTTCTAGAAGGGCATGTACAAACCTTAGCAGATGATTTACCATCAACCTATCTTAACTAATATTTTCAAAGATTAAGAAGAGGTTAAAGGATAATGAAGAAGGAAAAAAGACACTTTGCTTCTCATGCTTTATTAGGAAACTTTATTGAAGAGGAGGAATTGCTCACTAAACCAACGACACCCTTCAAAGAGCATCCACAACTTCATGAAATAAGATGATGAAGGAGAATTTAGCTCTTAGAATTCAAGAAGAGCTACCACCACCACCAAATATTAGAGCTACCACTACATCTTCTACACTAGCCATAATGATAAGTTTTGCTACAACTTCTTCCATTTCAACCATGTGCATGAGCAAGATTAAGTGTGCCCAGTACAAGTCATCAAGCACTTATGGATTATTCTGACATCTACCATCCTATCATGGGTCACTTATAGAAGGTATTTAGGACCATCAATTGGCAAGAAAATTATGTTTCCAACTTGTTCAACATTATTAAAAGTAGTGCTCCAACCTTTATCAATCCTATAGAAAATGTTACCATTACTTTAGCAGAAGAGTATCTTGAGATCTCGGGTGGTGGTGAAATTTCTTATTACACTAGAGAAGGTGGATGGAGAAACTATGATTATTATTCCACAAAAAAAATGAGGTCAATGTGGAGGTTGTAGTAGATTGCATTGATGAAGCATTATAGGTTCCTTCAGCACCAATCTTAGACTTTGTTACAATCCCAGACATTCAAGTGTTTGTATAGATCAAATTGAAAAGAGAAGAAATTATGATAGTATAACAACATGAAGAAGTACTAGATAGACTAGTGAGTATTGGATAAACAATTTTAGACATCTTCAACATTCTTGAAGATTTCATAGCTATCTAGTCTAAACTAATCACTATCAAGGAGAAGCTAATCATTTTTGAGGTATAACTCTACGAAGTCTAGTTGTTGAAACAGAAACTATAAGAAGAAGTTGCACAACTTTGTACCTAACTAGTAGATCCTATAATTTGTTAGTTTAGCTAATCATATGATAATTCCATCAATAAGCTAAATGCTAAATAGCAACAAGTCAAGATGGGAAAAAAGAAGGCAACATGGGATGCATTCTAGGTTGAAGCTAAGACCTATTCACTTGATAAGAATATCATCATGTTAATGAAGGAAGATGAAGGTCTTGCCATTAAAAATAGAAGATTGCATAACATAAAAGGAGAAAAGAATTAATTAGAAGATCATCTAAAGCATCTTCAAGTGGAGTTGGCACATGTTCATATGGATGTTTGTAGATTGGTATAAAAAAAATCAAATCTTTCAATAGTCATCCATAGAGATGACAAAATGGTAGAGAAAGACCACTAGGCAAGAGAAAATCTAGAATCATTATCAAGATCAAGTGGGCTTTCAGAAGGATATTAATAAGAAAGAAGTTCAGTTAGGCAAATTCAAGCTCAACGTAGCCCTCCAATAGCTCCTGGATTCTAACTGGTAGTCCATCTTTAAGGATATCAATACAATTAATTAGACATAGATCAAAATGAAGGAGTTGTAGATTGAAGATATGACCAAATACATGGAGCTTGTTAATCTGCAGTATACCAATCTAGCAATTCTAATTATAGACAAGCCAAGAAATAAGTTGGAGAAACAAATCATTAATAGGAAGCTAAAAGTTCTAAAGGCCAAATTTATAGATCAACGAGACATGGTAGAGAACATGGCTAAAGGGATGGATGGTTACTAGGACTTGAAGTGTTAAATAAAGGTGTTTGAAGTTGAATGTACTAATTTTTTATCTTGATTTTTTAATGCTCATGAAATGTACTCAAATCTGTTGTGTTCATGGGAGGTACTAACACCATAAACTTTGGTTAATTTTTCCTATACAGTTCATAATTCCAGAATAAAGAAGGAGAAAATGATGGGGCTGATTAAAGTTTTGTACATAAAATGTGTAGTAGCAACATTAGCAAATGAGTTGCAAGAGCCAACAAGGCATGAGGAGCCTCTATTACCAAGAAGAATTAAAGGCATTCATTTTGGAAATTTTTGTAAAACCTATGATGAATGACGAATGTTGTACTCATGCCGCGCTAATGCAGGTAATAAATAATAGGTAGGAAATAACATGTAAGAAATAACAAGTAATAAAATCCTATTCCATGCACTGCAAGGTTTATCCACAAAGCTCGTCTTTATTGCTGTACACAACTTGCGTTCAGGTACAATATTGCTCGAATAAAGATTCGTTCACTTGGGGACTCCTACTGTGGGCACATGGAAAATATTCTATCTCTGGAGTGATCAATCTGCTAGAGTTTTCCTACTTTAAGCCTAGGATGAGGAATAAGGGGAGTGTCATCTCTTATTTATAGATTTGGCGGCAGACCACGATATCGTGTACACGATATCACAGCGGCCGCGATATCGTGTACGCGATATCGCAACTTGTGCAAATCGCGTCTCATCATACCCCCATGATTGAATGAAAACTTGTCCTCAAGTTCCTTACAATAATATCAGGAAGGTATGGAATTATTGAGGGGAATGGAACTAATGGGATGACATGTGAACAGATCATCATTACAAGACTTGACAAAACTGGAGTTCATGACAACAAGGGTGAACACCTTATTACAATGACATCAGGCCTCATTTGGCAGCTAAGAAAGAGAGAGAGAAAGAAGTGCTGCTGCTGCCAATGCCAAGATTACACCTTTGTTGTCCTTCCGTAAGCACTTCATTGATCTTGCTCCTTGCATAGCTGCTTCAACGCTGCTCCATTCCAAGTGTTTGCTCCAGATCCAATCCGTTGTTGTATGATCACCATCTGCACACATAACATAATCTTATATTTGCAAGGGTAAATGAATCATCATGTAATTGATACCTTGCTTCGGTGTAAGTTCAGTGGCTAGGTTGTGGTATGGCTGATATGGATCTAGGAATATATTAATGAGGACTACCGAAGGTGTAGGGATTAGGAAGAAAATCAAAAATTTTGGGGCTAGGAGAAAATTGAAAAAATTAGGCTCTGTACCCCCATGACTAATCGAGAACCTCCTGTAGCATTAGAATGGAGAAAGAAAGGGAGTAAGAAATATAGATAAAAAGGGACAACTAAAAGCATTGATGAAATGGATCTCAAGATGGGACTGAACAAAATAAAATTAATTGCAAAATGTTAAGGGAAAGAATTTAACTAATGCTCCAAATAGGAATGTCAGTGGGTCCTCCCCAAAGCAGGCTCATGCCCTTAATGCCTTGACAAACCCACATTCAAAGAGTTCGTAGGCTCTGGCAATGTCATTTGGAACAAGAGTTAAAGTCTTAACTGTAAGAATTTACAAAAAGAAAACAATGCGTCAACCAAAATATATACACTAATGATACAATCGGCAATGAGGTGAACAATGGAGAGAAGGATGGAGAGAAGAGCATGGAATGGAATCCCAAGTACAAGGTGGTGTACAGCCCCTTGTGTAGTTCATGATTAATGTAACTTGGCAAATCTCATTCCAAGTTCGGCCTCAAACCAACCACATCCATTGACTTCGCATTAATGCATTCGGCTAGACCATCCACTTGGATAACAAGAATACCTCTCTAAAGAGCCACCACCATTCCGACGAAACAAAGGAGAGAAAGGGAAGCGAGAAGGGCCTTAGTTAGAGGGAACACTTTTGGTTCCATAACCAGTGCTTGTAGCCCAATTTTATTCATCTAAGGGGTGTGCTTTGAATTCTCACTCTTTTTTTTGTGTTTTTACGCGTGAGAACCACACCATGCCAAGACTTCTTATTTTTATTGTCTCAGCTTCCGATAGTTGGGTAACATCGAAATAGTAAGAAAACTCAAGAAGAAAACATCCAAGCACCCAAGAGAACGGCCATCACAAAAGCATCAAGTTCCCTTGAAGTCACACCCTAAACCCTAAACCCTTGAGTCCTTACTTAGTTTGAGAAGTACCCAGTCATTGATTCGTTTAAGTTCTTATTAGAAGGGGACTGTACATTTCCAAGCCAAGATAGACCATAGAACTTGATGGATGGATGGATGAAGTGGTCTCATTGCCTGCCATATCAAAAGAAACATACCTTAGTATCAACAGTGTGACTTAAAGGTAAAAACCAAACATTAGCAATCAATATGAAAATAGTTCATACCATCATTCCGAACACTTATTGGGTGACAAACTTACAGGGTGGATCACACACACACACACACACAAAATGGAAAAATTATAACAATGTTGTTAAACAAAAAACTAGAAAAGTTAAAGAAATTTGTAAAAAAAAAATTAGAAAAGTTAAAGAAATTTGTAAAATAAAAACTAGAAAAGTTAAAGAAATTTGTAAAACAAAAATGTGTAAGACAAAAACGTTGTAAAACAAAAATGTGTAAAACAAAAATTGAAAAGGAACTGAGGGCCCCATATGATTAGCATAGGTGGCCATCTCCCCCATGACTGAGTAGAAAGGGAGAGATCCAAAATAATGAGTATCTATTTGAATTTCTAAGAAGTATCCAACTTCTCCCAATTGATGATCTTAGATTAAGGGGTGGAAGTTGGCGATGCTCATATTTCAATGTACATATGCTCTCATTATGGGCATGGGTTTCCTCAGTTCATTCCATGCATATTTGGTTGCTCCCTCTAGTAGTTGTCAACCACAGGGTGTCTACTACTGGTTGTGTGTCTGCTACATATAGGAATTTTTGTTTCATATTTGCAAGGGCACACCTATTGCATGGAGAAGATGAGCATCCCTCCATGTCATCACCCGATGAATCACTGTATGTGATGCATGGAACTTTCCCCTTCTTAATCTTTCCATAAATGTTTATCTTAGAAATTTCTACGGAAAGATCACGGATCCTAAGGCATGCGTCTACCATGCTCAACCATGCCCTTCCCATTATAATTGGGAAGTCCCCTTCATTGTTGTTTACTTTAATCACCAGGAAATTAGCTAGGTAGGACCAACCACACACAGTGGTAATGATGTCTTCCATCAATCCCAAGGGAATGGTAATGGACTGGTCTACCAACTCTAATTGAATGTTACTCTTCTTAAGCTGGGGTAGGTTCCAGGCATGATACATCTCTCGTGAAATTAAGTTAACTTCGGAACCTAAGTCAAGAAGAGCCATATGTGGTTTATTTCCAGCGATTTGTAAATAGATTAAGGAACTCCCAAGGTCATTTAGTTTCCTAAGAAGGGGCCTACCTTAATCCATTAGGTTACGGTATGTGTTACGCTTTGATTTTGGACAGAAGGGTGCTTCGAAGTGTTAGATGGTGGAGGAGTGAACATGGGCCCAACCACTTGTTGTTGCGAGAGTTTATCTGGGCTTTTGGTTCTGAAGTAGGGCCTTCTCTTTTTATAGTTGTTAGAACCAATAGCAAGTTGAATATTTACAGCTCTCGCAGCGTGACGTTGCTGCGGTTGAGGAGGAAGTTCCCCTTGCATTGTTGGAGCAAGAGGTGTTATGGGAACTACTACTAGTGGAAGAGGTGCGGATGGATTAGGAGGATGGTGTGGGTATGGAGTGTCTCCCAGAGGAGAAGGAGTCCTTTTGAAGTACTCCCAAACTTGGTAGTGATGGTTGGCGGTTGTGTGACTCATAGAGTCACTTGGAGAAATCGGCTACTACACATAATATCCATAAGGGTTAGGCTACCGGTAAGGGTACTGATGTTTCAGTGATGGCATCCCCCATGACTATGGGTATTGCCACTGCTGATGCTGTCCGATGGGCTATGGTGGAGTTCCACTTGGATAATACGTTAGGGGTTGGTGGAACTACCTTGGATTACCTTGTGGATAAGGTAACCTTCAGGGTGTTTGCCATTGGTTGAGTCTTGGATTAAGCGCATACACCCCAAACTCCTGTAGATGTGAGATGATGGGGCAACATCCCTTAGGATGGTCATAGTGGCAGATCTCACATCCACCATCATCATTTGTATCAGAGTCCATGGCCACATCAGAGTTAGTGATTTTTCCCTTACCTTTGTTATGTGCAGGGCTTAAATCTCTCCACTTTTTCTTACCTTTGTCACTACTTTGTTCTACCTTAGACTCTTCTACAATTTTTAAGATAGTTTCAATTTTAGAGTCTAAGGAACTCCATACGTCGTCTACCTTAGCTTCTATTTCTGTTATTAATTTTTGGATTGGCAAGGTTTTCCGGTTCACCAACTCTTCGAGTGGTGACTCATCCTCTTCATCACAAAATTTTACTCCCTTCTTTCGAAGGGAGGGATCGCGGTTGTACTCTTTCTCACTTTTCCTTTTTCATAGCTCACCTTCTTCTTTTTCTACTTGTTCCAACAAGCTACACACTTCATGGGCTGTAAGTTGTGAGAGTCTCCCTTGGGCATAAGTTCCAAGGGTTCTTCTAGTTTCATGCCTTAGCCCATCCACGATGTGGCGAAGTTGATCCCGCTGAGCATACCCATGGCCCAGAAAACAATGTAACAATGTGTAGTAGCAGGCCATGGCAGCATCCAAGGGTTCATATGTACCTTGTTTCCAGCCTTGGATCTGCTTACGCAAATTGGACACTCTAGAGTACGTTTGATACTTTTCGTTGAATAGTTCCAGCATCGCACTCCACCTCCTGATGGTTTCTGGTTCTAATGACTAGTACCAGCTCTCTACTTCTTTGGTGAGTGTCCTTGGGAACAACTTAAGTTTTTACCACTCATTTTCTATATTCTGCAAGGCATAGGCATCGTGGAATGCCTGTAAATGATTTTGCGGATCAGCATTGTATCCCTTTTCAGATCATGGGATATTGTTCATGTCTAAACATTTGATCTGACTATCTTTTAAATGCCTTGTGGGAATTTTAACTACCTCCATTATGTCAAGCATACTTTGGGTTGCAAGTAGGGGCTCATCATGATCATCTCTTTCATGAAGCCTATGATGTCTACGTTGTTCCCTACTCTCCCTACGTCCTTGCCCTTGTCCTCTCTCTTGACTTTCCCATCGAGGTCTTTCATTTTTTCTACCTTTATCCTCTCTGTTGTATTCATGATGGCTGTGCCTAGATGTGGAAGGAGAGGATGAATGATGTGAAGAAGGGGAAGAAGAAGGGGAACCATCGCCATGACGATGTTTCTTACCTTCTCTTCGGCTGCTACGGCCCCGATCATGGTGACGATCTAAGTGCCCATCCTTAGCATGAGCAGTTGTTCCCTCTGTGAATAGTTGGTGTTCACAGGTATCAGAACCATGGTTATGTATCATTGATCATAGATTCTGATACCCTGCCTCCTCACCATTGTTAGGAGGGGGAACATCATTTGTTAAATAACCCGTGATAAGGGGTTCCTCATCTCCTATTTCGCTAAGGACGTGTGGGGCTTTGCCCTTCAGAAAAGTATGTTGACTCTTTTTCCTTAAGTTCCTCATACGTTGGGCATCTGTGGGATAATAATACCTCATGTTAAAATCATCCGCAACGTATTCAGCAAATAGTTCTTGCATGCCAATCTGTGCCAAGGCATGGAAGAGCATGTTAGGGACTGATCGATCTGGGGGTAACACGATGTTACCTTGCAAATCTCTCCATCACAGCTATTCTTCTTGATGGAG
>MNCI01006987.1:13137-42549 GCA_015680685.1 Gnetum montanum | reverse complement strand
GAACACTTGGGGTTAATCATTCGTTGTCTTCCCAGACTTACTTGTGTTTGTCACGGTGTATGGTTAAGTAAGTCCAAGGTATATGATTTTTATGGTCTTTTATGATTTTATCTCCTATGCTATTGAGGTGAAGGGTTGATAAACTAGCTAACTCTAACTAATCAGCTCAGTCTAAATTAACTAGCATCAGCATCTGTTCCCACTATGGCTACCAAACACTAATCGTTACTAGGATCACCACACATAACACACGTGCTCGAAGTGGTCATACTGAAGCACTTAACTAGCCTAAACGTAATGAGAAGCTGATTCCTTGACTAGCCGTAAACATCCATAAATGCTCGTAATCAAGTGGTACTCATTCCGCATTCTAGGAGTTGAGGGTGAGAGAGACTAATCGTGATGAGCAGCCGATTCCTTGATTAGCCGTTCACATTCGTCAATGCTCGTAATCAAGTCATACTCATGCTGCGCTAATGCAGGTAATAAATAATAGGTAGGAAATAACATGTAAGAAATAACAAGTAATAAAATCCTATTCCATGCACTGCAAGGTTTATTCACAAAGCTCGTCTTTATTACCGTACACAACTTGTGTTCAGGTACAATGTTGCTCGAATAAAGATCTGTTCACTTGGGGACTCCTACTGCAGGCACATGGAAAATATTCTATCTCTGGAGTGATCAATCTGCCAGAGTTTCCCTACTTTAAGCCTAGGATGAGGAATAAGTGGAGTGCCGCCTCTTATTTATAGATTTGGCAGCGGACTGCGATATTGCATACGTGATATCGCAAGGGACGACACGATATCGCAGCTTGTGCATATCGCATCTCATCAACCTAGAATATTTGCAAAATCAATGTGTTTAATTTTATCATTTTATTATGTCTCAAAGTCACTCGAATAATGTTTGCAAGTAGTACTCAAGTTTTATTAAACCTTGTCAATCAATTAATTTTGGAAACAAATTTTATCCCAATTTTTTTAACTCAAGGATGATTTTTTAGTCAATTGTGGAGAAATGATGAATAATATTTTTGTCGACTATGTGGACATAGCCCATGATGCATTAACATAGCCATGTTGATGCAATAGTCAAAAAGTGTCTATAAATATGGGCTCATGTACTATATTTATGACATCCATTAATGCATAGATAGTAAATCTCTTGCAATTTATTTCTATAGTCTTGAATAATAATCAATGAGTACCTGCAACGTGGTCTAAATCAACTATACAAAATCTTTATTTAAGTGCATTGTACCTAGACACTTTGCATGGTAGCAATAAAAATCAAGATTATTTCCTTCCATTGTAGTAGAGTTAGTGTTAAAATTTTATTTTCTATGTTCTTTATTTTCATGTGTAATTAGATTAATATTCATATTCTTTCATACTTAGCATAATAATTTACCTTTTTAACGTACATTAGATATGCATGGTAGAATGAGTATAATTGATTTCAAGCATAAACACGTATCGTTTAGTAATCCTAATCGTGCTCTTACTTGGTATGCCCAATAGTAAACACTTGATAATCCAGTATTGATCATGTGAGTTTAGGATGTCTACAATAAAGTAGGAATCTACACTCATTACCTAGGCTAGTCTAGAATTTACTTCATTGCATCTTAGTTTAATTAGATTAAACTTATAATTCAAATATATCTAAGGATGACCAAACAAAATCAAAAATCATATACCTTAACTATACTTAACCATATGAACTAAGGCCAACATAAATATAGTTAATAAAATAGTGATATATGATTAAATCTTAATAATTTGAAAATTCCATCAACTTAGTCCATAGATTACGATCAAGTTATGTGTAATACGTGTGCATTGTATGGTTTGACATAGGAACTATATTTCCACTCATCAAATAGAAATTTTTGATGACATATCAACTTCTTTAGCATCATTACTTTGTTACTTTTTGTTAATCATACATTAGGAATCTTTGAATTAACATTATTTTTTTCAGATAAGGAAACATTTACCTTCTAAACTATCTATCCAGGCTAATCAATATTTTTCAGTACATGTCGATATATTTACAAAAGCTTTTCTCTTTTGTGGTTTTTTTATTTCTATTTGATCATTTTTATCATTGACATTAACTTGATTCTTCATATCTATAACTTTAGACTTTTTTGTATACTCAAGTTCAACATGTTTTCTTTTTTCCTCAAATATCTTTTTTCTTGAGTAGAAAAGGAAATGTATTAAATAAATATTTTCCATGATAACAAAAGCTATAAAAATTAAGAATATTATAATATGTAATTTGTTAAATATAAGTCTTCTATCCTACTTATAATACCAATTATTTTTAATGGTTAAGAAGATTGATTTCAATAAAAAACACATCTTTGAAAACTAAATGTTGTGGAAATAGATTTCATATATGCTTAATGAGATTAAGAAGACTAATAATTTCCTACTTAGCTTTTTGAAAAATTAATAGAAGATTATATATCTGAATAAAATATGAAATTTAGAATATTCTTTAGGTTGAATATTAAAATTTTGAGTCCACTTATGAATAATCAACATTACATACTTATGTAAAAGTGACCCTATATCTAGGGCATGTTGCACTATCGAAGCGTCATCTAGCTCAACAAG
Source organism: Gnetum montanum (assembly GCA_015680685.1). Classification (NCBI taxonomy): domain Eukaryota; kingdom Viridiplantae; phylum Streptophyta; class Gnetopsida; order Gnetales; family Gnetaceae; genus Gnetum; species Gnetum montanum. Next base: position 39,916 of record MNCI01006987.1, on the reverse strand, counting down.
GGAAAAAAAAGAATAAACTTGACATGAATGACTTGAATTTTGAGCTTTTGCATCACCTCATTTAACTACAAATTAAAATTCTAATTATAATATAGGTAACCCAAAATTTGAATGAACATATATTATGATATAAAATTAGCAACTAGTAACTCATTTATATCATCAAGGAGAATAAAATTAGGTATCTTAGTTACATCAACATCAGTAGAAGAAGACATTATAAAGGTTTCTTATCAACTTGTAAGTTTGCATTTTGAGAATCAATAGAATTTTTTGCATTAATAGTAGTAGAGATTTTAGAAACTAGATTTGTTGGAAAAAAATCAAAGAAAAAAAAGACTAGAACTCTTTAAAAAATCATATCTGTTAGAGAAATATCATATTTCCACTGATATATCATTATAGTTACTTGAGTTTGATGAAAGTGTCCAGCTAACTTTAAATTAACACAAAGAACACAATACCTAAATAACACCTATACTTTAATTATGGTTAATAACCATTATAATCAATGACTATTTCAATCACATTAATTGACTAGAATTAATCTTATTACATTGTGTTGGTAACATATTACTTAATTAAAATTGTAGAAAGAAAACAAAAAGAAAAAAGAAAGAAGTAATATATTAGGATTTATGTAGAAAACCTAATTGAAAACCATGAGAATGTAATGTAGAGTTTTTATATTAAATTAAAATAGGATAAATCAATCTTTGAGTACAATAACTGAATTTTGAAACTAAAACTAAATTTTTACTTATGTCCACTAAGCCCCTCTTCAAAATTCTTATTACAACTTTTTTTTTAAATTCTTAACTTAATGTTGCCCATTGAAATCAGATTTATGATGTGGGTTTCCATGCCAAGACTCTCATCATTAAGTAACATATCATTATTAATCCTTTATAACTTTTTGAGTTTACTTAAACCTTCTACATTCCCCTTTACATCATAAAGCTAACATTATAAAATATAGCTTTAAATATTATAAGGTATAAGATTTTTATTTAAAACATTATTTGACTTCATTTTAACATTTCTTCCCCTTAAGATAAATTTGATTAGTCTTCAAGAATAATTGCACTATTTTTGAACTTTATTTTAATTCATGTTTCTGCTAGTTTAAGTGACATTTTACCAAAAAAAACAATCCTTGGTTTTTACATTGTCATGGTCTTATATCATTTTTTTCAACAACATTCTTCAAAGAGTGAATTTTTTGCACATTTATAAATTCCTCTGCTATGATATCTTTGATGAAATGATACTTTATATCTATGTGCTTCATCCTTTCATGAGAAGATAGATTTTTAGCCAAAAAGATTGTACTTTGGCTATTATAATATACATAATGACTCTTTTATTTACTAATATCCAAAGAGGTTAGAAAAATATGAAGCCATAACACTTTTTTAAAAGCTTATACTAATGCTACATATTCAACTTTTGAGATAGATAATAGAATCAATGATTGTAACATTAACAACCAACTAACAACACCTCCATCAAAGATAAATGCATAATCTATAATAGGCTACCTAGTGTTAGAACTAGTAATAATACCTTTAGGCCTCCTCCTTCAAACTATAGCTTGTAAGATTGAGTTCCTTTTAAATATTATAAAATCTATTTCATTGTAATTCAATGTGTCAATGTGGATTACTCATGAATCACATACACTGCCAACAACATGAGGTATTTATATGTGGTGCAAACCATAAAATTTATCAAAACAACTATAGTGTGATATAGTTTCTATTCATGCGCTCTATATAGAAATTTTTAACCAATAATTTTTTCTTAACTTGATATACCAAAATTATCCAACGCTTTGAAAATGCATGGTTCCTAAATTTTCTTTTTCTATTCCTTTTGATTTTCATGCCAAGAAATTTTTTCTTGCTAGTCCCAAGTTTTTATCATTGCAAATATTTTTTCCATTTCTAATTTTAGTCATTTTATTTTTATTGTAACATTACCACTAGTAAGCATGTTATAACACCTCCATAAGTTTAATTCTAGTTAGTGAGCCATTATTCACTTTGTTATAGCATATAGCTTATCATGTGTAAGTTGTAGAGAATCTTATGTTTTTTCAATGGATCTGATGTTTCTCTAGTGAATCTAATTTTTAAAGTAAATTTGATGCCTCTTCAATGAATTTAATTTTTTTAGTGGATTTTATTTTTCTATCCTTGAATTTTTTCCAGTGGAACTAGTTTCTCTAGAATTCCCCTTTGGGAGATTTGATATTACTTCTAACTTCTTCAACCAATGTTGAAATTTCTACTTCTTTTATTGATGTAGAAATTTCCATTGATTTTTAAAATATATATTTACAAGATGGAAAGAAAAAGTTATAACCCCTTCTTTTAATGATGTTGATGTAAGTAAGACACTTAATTTTATTCTTCTTGATGATGTATATGAGTTGATGAGTGGCAAGGTACCCCTACGCCCAACCATATGAATCACTAAGGTGTTACATGCAATCTAGTCGAATTCCATGGACCTATAGTTATCTCATACACTAGTTTCTCTAGGAAGTGAAATGATGTTAAGAATGTTTGTTGTCTTCCCAACTACACTTGTGAGGCTCAAGGGTATGGTTTAAGTGTAATTGAGGTATATGAATTTTTGTCATTTTATATTTTATGGGTGTAATCACCTACAACAAAAATAATGGTAGAGTAGATTGGAAACTAATGTCTATTGCTTAGCTAGCCTAACACAAGTAACTGCTCCACTTTCCTGAACACATATAGCACTACTAGGCTACCAAACATTAAGCATTGTTGGGTTATCAAGTACTATATGAATGCTCAAAGTAGTTGTGCTTATGTTCATTAATTGCTGCAAATAAATTGCTTAATAAGATGCATTAAAGTAAAGAATAAAAAAGTAAAATGCATTAAAGGAAAATATTAAGCTATTCTCAGTGTTGCAAGGATTGTCAAGAAAGTTCATTTTATTCTCATCACACTGTTGTGCTCAGGTACATCAGTGCTCGAACAAAGAACTATACACACTTTAGACTTCTTTTGTGGGCAATTAGAAAATATTCTAACTTTGAGCAGAATGAGCTACAAGAGCTTCACTACTCTAACTAAGAATGAATCAAAACTGACTAATGAAAAACTTACCAAAACTGGAGCCCATGCATGATATTTATAGATTGGGGAATATACCCCAACGTTGGACCAAGGCCCCAATGTCACATACACAATGTCATGGCTTTGATGTCATGTATTCAACATTAGAGTAGATGGCAAACAGTGGATCATCCTACCCCCATGACTAAATGAAAACTCATCCTTGAGTGAAGAGGAGGAACAAGTTCTTTACAACACATATTCAGTAGGTATGGAATTATTAACTATCATACAAATAGATCTAGATAAAACATACATACAGACTTTGAGTGTCCAAGTGTATGAAATTACAATTTTTACAACATTGGGTGTTCATGATAAGAGAGTGGACACCCTGGAAAATATTGACATCCAACACCTCTTAGTAGCAGAAGAATGAGAGAGATAGAAGAGATCCCACAATCATGAACAGTCCTCATTGTGTGATCCTACTACATCATCCTTGGTGAAGATAATCCTACTTCTAGTCCATGCTTTCCACTACAATCACAATATAATCATGAATTAGTATGCAATGTGTAACACATAATTGTCAAATGCCTTGTCTTGTTGATGGTTACACTTGGCTAGGTTGTGATTGAGATTGATTGGTTCCTTGAGCAATGTTAGTGGGAACGCTGATAGATAGGTTTCATTAAATTAAGTGGTCCATTAAATTTGAAAAAGTTCAATACAAGGAAATATTTGAAAAGTGTATAAGAATTCACAAAAATGAAAAGAAGAATTCACTTAAAAATGTTGTGAAGATGTGTACAATTGGATGTCAATGATGGGATAAAAAGAAAGAATTTGATTGTCAAAATGTCTAAGGATAAAGAACTTAACTAACCCAACCAAAAGATATGCAAGTGGATCTTTCCCAAAGTAGGCACAAGCATTTGATGCCCTTGCATAACCTTAAGCCAAAGAGTCCAAAGAGTCCGTGGGCTCCATGGATGATTTATAGTTACATAAGTTAAGTACAAAACCTAAAAGTAACTAACTAATAATTTCAACACATCAAACTAGGATATCAAACCAAAATATGAAATCGACAACGAGGTGGAACATGGAAAGCATAGATGGATGAGAGAGTGTGTGTGGAATGGAGTTACTAATTACAGTTACATGAAGTCCCTTTTGGATTTTGTGGTTAAAAGACTTGATAGGATCCATCCTTAGTCCAGACCAAAACCAACCACGTTTAGTAACTTTGCATCGACATTCTAAGACCAATCCATTCTTTGAGACATAAGAGTGCTCCCATAAAGCAACCACCATTCCTTATTAGAGAAGAAGTAGGAAGTAAGGAAGGGCCTTAGTTAAGGGGGAATAATCCCATAACTAGTGCTTGTAGCCCATTTATTTTTTCTAAGGGGTGTTCTTTGAATCCTCTTCATCTTCTTCTTCTTTTTGCCTTGATAAGAACCACACCATGCAAGGACGTATCCATTTATTTTGTCCAAGGGGTGTGATTTGAATTCTCATCATTTTTTTTCTTTTCTTGATGAGAACCACACCATGCAAGGACTTATTCAACTTCCTTTATTGGATGGCATGGAATGGCAAGGAATTCATTGAAACACACATGCACCCCAAGCAAACAAAAAAACACAAAGAATACCAAATCCCCTAGAAGCCACACCCTATTCAAACCTTTGAATCCTTCCCAATTCCAAAAACTACCAAAGTCATGAATTTATTAAAGTTTTATTAATGAAAAAGGGACTGCATGTTTCTAAAACAAGGAAAACCATAGAGTTTTTTTATGGGTGGCTATTGTGGAGTCACTCCCTGTTACATGGAAAGAAACTATGTCCTAATTATCTCTAATAAAATTCAAAGCCAGAAACCAAACACCAACAATCAAATAACAAAAATAGTACATACCACCATCAAGTACACATTACCAATGTACCTGGCACTTATTAACAAAAAGTTAGAAAATCACACCAAATAAAAGAAAGTGTAAACTATTCAAGAAATATCGAATGTACTAATGATGGTGTAAAATAAAAAATTAAAAAATATTAATAACACAAAAATAAAAAGATGTAAAACAAGGAACATGTAAAACAAAAAGTTGTAAAATGAAAAATGTATAAAACAAAAAAGTTGAAAAACTAAGGAGTCACTTAAATGGTTAGCATGGTTGGCCATCTCCCCCACAACAAAGTTGAGAGGAGGAGATCCAAAATATAAAGTGTGGATATCCATTAGATGAGGTTCTTGTTATGTTGGCTAGCATATGCCATGGAAAGGTTTGATTTGTTGAATGTTGACCAGTTGTTTCTTATTTGGGCTCTTAGGTTTATATATCATCATGGCCCTAGAAGGGAAAGTCTCATAAATGATGTAAGGTCCTTTCCAGAACGTTTGGAACTTAGTTTGTTGAGCTATGTATGTGGGGTTCTAGTAGAGAACCTTATCTCCTGGTTAAAATTTGACTTTTCTAATTTTCAGATCATGACGCTTTTTGTTGTAGGCCTTGTGCAACTCATTAGATGATAAGGCTACTAATTGATTCCCATCTAGCAGGTTGAGATTCATGAGTCTTTCTTTTTGGGCTAGACTTAAGTCAAGATCACGATCACAAGCTGTTGAAAGTGTACGAAGTTCAAATTGAATAGGAAGTGTTGGTAGTTTTCCATACACAAGCTCATAAGGAGAGTAGCCCATAGGAAGTTTCCAAGTTGAGCTGTAGCCAAAAGGGCATCATTTAGTTTTTTGCTCTATCCCTTCTTATACTTGCTAATAGTTCTTGTTAGTATTCTTGTGATTTCCCTATTAGTAACCTTAGCTTGACCATTAGCTTGGGGATGGTAAGGTGTTGTGAGTTTGTAGTCAACTCCCAAGCATTGCATGAGCTTCCAAAAAGTAGTACTTGTGAAATGAGTTCCATTATCAGAAATTAATGCATGTTACACACCAAACCTATTTACAACATTTTTTTGTACAAACTGAGCAGCAGTTGAAGATGTACAGTTGATGATAGTTGCTACTTCTACCCATTTCATACAATAGTTAATAGTGACTATGATGTATGCCTTTTCATTTGACATGGACGTGATGAAACCCATGAAATCAATGCCCCAGATGTCGAATGATTTTAGTGGTTGAATCCATTATTGAGGTCCCTCCATTCGAGCAACCATTCCACCATCTCGTTGGCACAATTTACAAGAGTGGGCATAATGATGGGCATCCCTAAAGAGTGCTGGCCAATAGTACCCTATCATTAGGATTTTAATGGTATGTGTCTTCTAGCATAATTTCCTCCACAAGGACCTTCATGAGCATCTTGGAGAACATGCAGTTGATCAGCATCAGGGACACACTAGTGAACTAGGCCATCAACGCACACCTTATAGAGGTGTTCGTTGATCTCCATGAAGTGCTTTACTTGATGAAGAAACTGCTATTTCTTTTAGTGGTCTAACCCTTATGGCATCTCCTAAGTGAGAAGATAGGTAAGAATGTTATCATATCATTTTGGCTCATTGGGCATTTGTTCAGTTACAACCCTAGCAAAGAGGAGTTCATTAGGAAACATGTTAGAGAGTGGACTTTCTTCCTCTTTGTCATCCCATCGCAACCAAGACAAGTGATCATCGACCACATTCTCAACATCCTTTTGATCTACCATTGTAAGATCAAATTCCTGCAAGATCACTAGCCACCGTATGACACAAGGGCTCACCACTAGCTTGTTCATTAGGAAGTGGATGGCACTATGGTCTGTGTGCACAAACACCTTGTATCTAAGCACATAGTACCTAAAATTCTCTAAAGCAAACACCACTACCATCAATTCTTTCTTTGTGGTGGTGTAGTTCATTTGTGCACCCACAATGCTTTGGCTGGCATAGTGGATGTAGTATGGACATTTCTTATCATCTAACTACATCAGCACAGATCCCAAGGCATAATTCAATGCATCTATCATGATATATAATGGCCTAGACTAGTCAGGTGCTTGTAGGATTAGAGTTTCTATAAGCTTATCTTTTAGTTGTTGGAATGCTTTCTCACATTTTGCGGTCCAGAAGAACGGAGCATCTTTTTTTGTTAGCTTGACCAATAGTTTTGTGATCTTAGAAAAATTCTATATGAATTACTGGTAGTAGCTAGTGTGTCCAAGGAATGATCAAACATCTTTAATTATTTTCAGTTGGCCTGTTATTCCTTGGATGATCCTTATTTTTTCAGGGTCCACCTCAATTCCTACTTGTGAGATTTTGTGCCCCATCACAATGCCCTCCTAGACCATGAGGTGACTTTTCTATCAATTGAGCTACAAGTTCTTTTCAACACATCATTTCAACACTTTCTCAAAGTGGTCCAAGGCTTGCTCAAATGTAGCTCCATAGGTGAAGAAGTCATTCATGAAGACTTCCATACCACTACCAATCTACTGTTGAAAGATGCTCAAGACCAGGCTTTGAAATGTGATAGGAGCATTGCATAGACCAAATGTCATCTTACAATATGCAAAAGTCCCCCAAGGACTCATAAACATTTCTTTAATTGGTCCTCTAGTGCAATTTGGATTTGGTTATAGTCACTATAACCATCTCGGAAGTTGTAGTAGCAATGCCCTGATATTGTGTCTAGTACCTGGTCAACAAATGGCAACAAAAAATGATCCTTAAATGTTTCCATATTCAACAACCTAAAATTGATGTAGACCTGCCACTTACCACCTTTCTTTTGTACAATTACAAGTGGACTAACCCACTCACTATCTGCAATGGAATAGATGAACCCAACCTTAAGAAGTTGCTCGATTTCCTCCTTGATGTTTTGCTTCAATTTGGGGTTCAACCACCTCTATGGATGTCATTTTGGCTTCATGGCCAAGTTGGTGTAAATGAAATGTTGGCATATCCTAGGATTAATCCCTATGAGTTTAGGATATGACCAAGCAAAAGTTGTTGACCATCTTTCGACTACCTTCAACAACATCTCTTTCTGGTCTAGAGAAAGTCTTGTATTGATTATAACTAGCTTCTTATTTTTCAAAAACATGTATTCCATTCCAACTGGTAACATTTTTAACTCAAGAGGCTATTGCTTGAAGTTCTCAGGAATTTCCAACTCTTCCTAGTGAATATCATCATTTGTATCTTCAAAGAGTTCATGATGAACTTTCTTGAGTTCATTCATGCTCGTGATATATTCCCATGTTAGGCTCTCAATTGGTTCTATGTAAAGTGTGTTACTTTCTGAATCAATGGTTAGCCATTGGGTGTCCTCCTATTTTTTGGTTGCTACATACAGACACCTTTCGATTTTGACTTCTAGCACACACTACTTGCATGGAAAGATAGATGCTTGCTTGATGACCCAAAGTTTTTTGCACACAATTGCACCTACTATCACTATATGTGATGCATGGAACTCTCTTCTTCTCGATCTTTCCAAATGCATTTTCTTTACCAAGGAAAGATCTCAAATGTCCATTCTTGCATCTACGGTGCTCAGCCATGCCCTTCCCATAATGATTGGAAAGTCCCTTTGCAATTCTCCACTTTGATTACTAGGAAGTTGATAGGATAAGACCACCCATAGCCAGTGGTCAAAATGTCTTCTACCAGTCCCAATGGAATAGTGATGGACTGGTTTGCTAATTCTAATCTGATGTTGTTCTTCTTGAGAGGAGTTAGGTTCTAAGCAGTGTATATCTCATAAGAAATCAAATTAACACAAGAACCTGAATTGAGAAGAGCCTTACATGGTTCATTCCCAGTAGTTTGCAAATAAATCAAAGGACTTCTAGGATTAGCTAATTTTCTAGGAAGGTTTCCTACATAGATCCAATAAGACAAAATGTGAGTAAGCATTACAATATGGATCCTTGGCAAAGTTTGGTTTGAAGGAGGCCTAAAGGAATTTGACATGGAGGAAGAGGTAAGATCAGGGTTGTTAACCGCAGGTGTAGGTGAGGGCTTAAGTGGACTATGAGGTTGAAAGAAAGATCTTTTCTTTGATTAGGAATTTGACCCCTCTGATTGATGATTGGGTTACAAATTAACCATCCTCATAGCATTACATTGTTGCAATTGAGTTGGTAGTTCACCATGCATAGGAGGAGTAAGTGGTAGCTATGTAACTAGAGGAGTGTGTGTAGGGACAAGAGGAGGATAAGGATAGGAGGTGACATCCCTTCTTTCATGTGGAGAAGGAGTTCGATAGTAATTAGAAGGGTGGTAGTAAGGTTGAATAATAGAAATGTGACTAGAAGAGTCACATGGAGACATGGGTTTCTAAACATGGTAACCATATAAATTAGGCTACCAATAAGGGTATTGTTGCCTTGGAGGTGCAAATGCCCATGATTGTGGTTGCTACCATTGTTGGTACTATTCATACGATTGTAGTGGAGCTCCACTTGATAATACAATTGTTGTTGACAGAACTACCTAAGATTACCTTGAGGATAAGGCAACCTTCTATATGTTTGCCTTTGTGTAAGTCATGGATGTAAGGCATACACCCCAGACTCTTGAAGATGTGACACAATGCGACAACATTCTTGAGGATGTTCATACTAGTATACATCGCATCCATGATCATCATTTGATTCATTGTCTACAACCTCTTCTATTGCAACAATTTTTCCCTTACCTTTGTAATATGCATGTTCAACTTTCTTGCATCTCCTATGCTCACGGTTACTACCTTGTTCTTGGGACTCCTTAGTAATTTTGAAGATAGCTTGAAATATGTTATCCATGGATTCTCTTAACTAATCAACCTTGGTCATAAGTTCAGATTGGAATTTTTGAAGTGATAAGGCTTTTTTATGCACCCTATTGTCAAATATAGATTCATCCTCACTGTCACAAAATTGAACATCCTGCTTGCTAATGGAAGGATCATAATTGTACTCCTTTGCACTTTCTCTTTTTCTTAGTTCACCCTCCTCTTTGACAACCTACTCTATTAACCTTTGTACTTGATGGGAAGTTAGTTCTAACAATTTCCCTTGGGCATAGACACCAAGGGTTTTCCTCATTTCATTACGAAGCCTAGCTACAATGTGGTGAATTTGAGCCAATTGAGAATAACCATGGCAAGGGAATTTGTGCATCATAGTATTGGCCAATGGTGACATCCAAGAGTTCATGTGTTCTTTGCTTCTAACCTTGGATTTTCTTTTTTAAGTTGGACACCTCGGAGTACATTTGATAGTTATTATTGAACAACTCAAGCATGGTACTCCATCGTCTAATAGATTTTGGCTCTAAAGACTAGTACCATTTCTCTACTTCTTTAATGAGTGTCCTAGGGAACAACTTCAGTTTCTACCACTCATTATCTATGTTTTGCAAGGCACATGCATCTTGGAAAGCTTGAAGATGATCCTATGGATTAGAGTTATATCCTCCATCGAATCGAAGAATATTGTTCATGTCTAACCATTTGATCTGACTATCTTTCACATGCCTTGTTGGGATTCTAACTACCTTTGCTATGTTAAGCATACTTCAAGTAGCAAATAGAGGCTCATCAAGGCCTTGATCATGGTTCCTGTGATGCCCTCTATGACCCCTTCATTCATAACGATGTGCCTCCCTTGAATGTCTACATCCTTGATCTTGCTTATCTCGATGATCCCCTTGATTATTGTGCTCATGTTGGTCATTATGCTCATTTCGATCACCTCCATCATGATCTTGCCTTTTGTGGTCATGATCGAAGCTAGAAGAAGAAGATGATGATGAAGGGAAAGAGGAAGAAGAACCAGCACCATCACGGTGCCTACTATCACCTCTTCAGTGATCACGACCATGATCACAATCTTACTTCTTCGACATCCCTATCTTGACTTGTCCCTCTAAATCCATCTTTGTCATTAGATCCCTTGTTACCAAAAGTAGGATTGTGAACTATGGAGTGCATATTTTGGTTTTGACCTCCATCACCGAAGTCAAAGAGAGGAGTGTCATTGTATGGGAAACCCCCAAAGAAGGGTTCTCCAGTAGCTTGTTGGTAAAATAAGAATGGGGGATTGTTAAGCCCTTTTCCCTTCAAAAACTCATAGAGCTACTCTAACTGTTGATCTCGTAGGCGTTGTGCTTTGGTGGGATGATAATCCTTGGCATTGACATCTTTCACAATATATTCCCCATGGTATAATTAAAGGCCACATCATGCAAGCATTTGATAAAGAATTGAGTGGCAACACAATCTTGCCCTCCATGTTACACCACTACAGCTATTCATCCTGGTGTACAATGAAGGTGAAGTTCAACACATACACATCAGGATGAGTATATGTAATTTAGTACTATTGAGGCTTTAATGGATGAGCGTTATTAAGATTGGATGGAGAAGCGCTGCTGTGAGAAGAAAACATTGTCAATTAGCGAAACAAAAATCACAGTGTGCTTTAAGAATTTGTTGTAGTAATTGTAAAATAAGATATGACTCTTAGGTTCATTCCAACAATCTAAATACTTTTCACTAGGTCCTAGATAGTGCACAAAACAACAAAAGGGTCCCCAGCAATGGCACCAATGATGAGCAGCAAGGTACCCCTACTCCCAACCATATGAATCACTAAGGCATTATGCACAATCCAGTCGAATTCTGTGGACCTATAGTTATCTTGTACACTAGTTTCTCTAGGAAGTGAAATGACATTGAGAACATTCGTTATCTTCCCAACTACACTTGTGAGGCTCAAAGGTGTGGTTAAAGTGTAATTGAGGTATATGAATTTTTGTTGTTTTATATTTTATGGGTGTAATCGCCTACAACAAGATAAGGGTAAAGTAGGTTGGAAACTAATGTCTATTTCCTAGCTAGCCTAACACAAGTAACCACTCCACTTTCCTGAACACATATAGCACTGCTAGGCTACCAAACATTAAGCATTGCTTGGTTACCAAGTACCATATGAATGCTCAAAGTGGTCATGATTGTGTTCATTAATTGCTGGAAATAAATTGCTTAATCAAATGCATTAAAGTAAAGAACAAGAAAGTAAAATGCATTAAAGGAAAATATTAAGCTATTCTTAGTGCTACAAGGATTGTCAAAAGAGTTCGTTTTATTTCCATCACATTGTTGTGCTCAAGTACATCGGTTTTCAAACAAAGAAACATACACACTTTAGACTCCTTTTGCAGGCACTCAAAAAATATTCTAACTCTTAGGAAAATAAACTGCAAGAGCTTCACTACTCTGACTAAGAATGACTCAAAACTAACTAATGAAAAACTTACCAAAACTGGTATTTATAAATTGGGGAATATACCTTGACGTTGGACATGCGACGTCGAACCAAGGCCTCAACATCCTATATGCAACATTGGAGCAAACGGCAAATGGTGGTTCATCATGAGTCATTGATTATTGATCTTTTATCACAATATGTATTCATTTAAATTTTGGGTTAACTACCTCATAATTTAAGTTTTGTTTTATAGTTAAATAATGTGATGAAAAAACATGACATCCAGGTCCTTCATGCTAGGTATTATTCTCGTTTTTTTCTACTTATTAAGTTAGGTAATGCTTTGATGGTGTAATTTACCCTAGATATCAGGTCTTTCATACATAAATATGTAGTATTGATCATTTGTGAGTGGGCTCTAGATTTTGATATCTATTCTAAAAAATATGCTAAATTTCTATGTTTTGTTAAGTTATATAATCTTCAATGGATTTTTATAAAGGTAAGTAGGATGTTAGTCACTTGGTTCCATTAAGCATATGATGTTTGTTTCTACAGCTTTTGGTTTTCATAGATGTTTTCTTACTGAAATTAACTTTCTCATTCTTTAAAAGGAATTCATATTACAAGCATGAGGAAAGAATTACATTTAGCTAATTACATATTATAATATTCCTAATTCTTGTAACTTTTTTCATGTTGAAGGATATTTGTTTAATGCTTGTCCTTTTTTGCTCAAGAAAAAAATTATGAAGAAAAGAAACAATTTGTTGAAGTTGAAGAAAGAAAAAAATAATATAAAGTTAAAGATATAAAAAATAAAGTTAATGTCAATGATAAGAATGATCAAATGGCAATAAACATGTTCTTATGTATATTTTTGCTAGCATTAGAGAAAGTATTAAACAACTCGAATAGATAGCTTGTAAGGGAAATTTTTCCTTATCTAACAAGAATACTATTAACTCAAAGATTAAAACTAGTTTCAACAAGAAGGTTATCATTGATAGTAAAGATTCTCAATATAAGATCACTATAGTCAAACAATAATATTTTACATAAGTTTACATCATTTGGATAAATGTTGATGCATTGATACATATCCTTCCAGAAAAACTAATAATGTTAAATATTATTTTAAAAAAATTTTAACTTTATCTGTAGTATTGATACCAATGTTGCTATAACTTGTTATTCAGTAACAAAAAGGTTTATATTGAGTTAAAATGACTTATATGATGAATGCTTATGAAGTTTCATGTAAAATGAAAAAAATATTTTTTGTTAATGACAATGATTTGACAATTGGTTGTGATTTCCAAAACCATGATATCTTACCATGGATTGTGGTAGTTTAGCAGGTAGTCTTCAAGTTGTGTTATAATATTGCAAGTACGCTGCAGGTCATACTTCAGGAAATGAAATAAACTGTAAGGATACCGCGACACTCGTCAGTTGCAGTAAACATTCTTGCCCTCATAGTACTTGAAATGTAATTTAAATTGGGTAGGTATCAGGTCATCCTGAGTTTCAGGAATATGAAAAAATAGATCACAAGTCCCGGTAAGGTTTTGTCAAGTGCCACTGATAATGGGAAAAGTCATGGTTTAGCGACATAGTCGTAGTAAACTTGTGATCAGTGGTGGAGTTGTGATTGCCTAGGAATATCCATACGTATATCACGATGGTTTCTAACATAAGAACGGATGCTAATAGAAACTCTGAAAAAGCTTTTCTTTTAGTACACAATATTCTTCATATTGTTAAGCTGTCAATAAAAATTGGTTATCTTGAGCTAGTAATTTTAACAATGTAGAAAGAGCCAAAGATAAAGTTATAGTATAATAAAGCAAAGAATCTTTCAATGTTCTTCTCCTTAAATGATGGGTGATGCAATTCATGATTTGAACAAACTACGGTTATAAACTTTTTCAATTAAAAAAAAATTAAAAATAATTTTGGTAAAAATACATTCGCAAAAATTTTTAAATGCTTCTAAATCTAAATATTTGAATATAGAAAATAAAAAGAAAATATTCATAGGCATGTCAAGGAGGAAAGGATAATTGTTTAAAGAACCATGAACAAATGCAATTACATGGATTAATAAATTAGTTAAATAAAAAATTTCCAAATGTTTCATTCCTCATTCTTATTAAATTATTCAGCTTTATCATTATCCAACAAATTTAAGAGTTAAATTATTCAGCTTTATCATTATCCAACAAATTTAAGAGTCAAAGTGGATGATAGAAACTACAATCTATTAGTAAATAAAAATGGATAAAAAGAAACTATTGTTAAATAAAAATGGATAAAAAGCTAGGTTTGTTCTTCTATTGTCATCATCTTTCGATAAAAGAAGTATAGGGAATATTTTATGTTATAGGTTTTGCATATAAATGAATAAAAAGAAACTAGGTTTGTTGATCTTCTATTGCAATTGTCCTTCAAAGTATAGGGAATATTTTATATTTCAGGTTAGCATGAAAAATTTTCATAATTTTTTAAAATATTGTTATCAGAAACAGTATCCTTGTACTTGTTATCAGAAACAGTATCCTTGTACTTATTATCAGAAACAGTACTTGTTATCCTTGTACTTGTTATCCCTACTGGTACAATTGAAAGAATGATTATAATTAAATTTTAAAAATTCATATTTATCATTGAAACCCTTAATATTCTAATGCATGTGTCATTGATATTACTTCATCCTATATTTCCATCCTATATTTCCATTGAAAATAGAGAATATTTTCAATTTTTAAAGATTTCTAATATTTAGTTTGATATTGTTTTAAATATTTATATGTAAATGTTTTGATATTTATAAATTATTTTAATATATTTTTACTAATATTTTAAAATAATGTTACAATTATAAATGTACCTTATCTACTATTATTCTTTTTTAAAAAAATTATTTTTAATTTTTATGAATTAAAATAAATTATTTTTGAAATAGGGTTTTTTTTTCTAGCCAGGAAGGCAACTACAAGTTGGCCTAACTTTGTCATGGATAATATTATAATGCTAAGTCAAGAGTGAACTTTTTCAAGGGAATTATTAAGGGTATGTATTGGATGAATATTGCCTTGGAAAATAAATAATTATTGATTTAGTATGTAATTGCTCAGCAAAATGCAAACACAAAACTCAATGCTCAACAAGTACCATGTCAATAATTATTTAACACTATTTAAAAATCAATTGTCATTGAATCAATGGTAAAATTTTATTAATTTAAATAGGAAAAAGGTAGACTATCATAAATATATGACTAAACTAATCTATTCCTAAACTAGTCTATTCTTATTTTAAAAATAATGTTATAATTTTTGATGTGCTTAATATACCAATGAATAGTATTTTTGTTTATTTTCACAACAATGTTGCACAGAAAAAAACTCTTTCATATGTTTCGCATTTTACTTTATTCGTTAAGGAGATACGATTGAAAGAAAATAAGAGACAGAAACAGGGGCGAAATATTAGAACTGAACTTTTTCAGATCCATTGGATTTCTTTTCTATGGAAATTTTTTTTTTCGAATCCGAGCTGTGTTGAAGTTATTAATCTAAGACCACTAAGAAAATAAGCCAACACAGAAAAATAGACAACTGAAGAAAAGAAAAAGGAAATAATAAAAATCAAAATAGTAAAAATCAGAAAAGTTCCAGCCTGAAAAGAACAAATATAGCAACATTATAATCATAAGCTGTTGATTCTCTCACAAGCTTAGAGGCTCAACCAAACTCTGCAGAATATACATTGAATTTATTCGGAAGCAACGACTGAAAATCTCACTGCACCCTAGAAAACTGCACGTTTTGTCGGCTGGCTGAACCGCGCCCCAATCTCTTGGCAAAATAGAAAGACGAAGTTGGTGCCGATGCAGTAGAAGTAAAAGCAGGAGAAAAACTAACCTGATTATTATTATTATTATAAGGAAGGAACCGGTGATGAGAAGCAGAGGAAGATGAAGGCCCAGGCTGAGACTTAGCACCAGAAGAATCTGCAATCTCAAAAATTCCAGTAGCAGCAGTATCATTTGCTTTGGGGATTATTAATCCATAGCCTGGGGTATGAAAACTGTTTATAGGGTTAGCAGCAATAATGGGTAGACCGAGAAAATTTAGATCTGGAAATGGTGGATGATTCCAGTGAGGCATCGTGCCTCCGCACAGAAGATAATCTCGCAGAAGAGGCCCTGTCTGTATCATAGTTTTGACTAATTCCCCGTACTCTGGCAATTGCCAATGGCTGATCTGCGCCATTAACTTTGTCCATCTTTCCTCCGTTACTATGTTCATTTCCATGAGATTCGGAAATGGTGCATTTCTTTGTTGAATATGGTTTTCTACCATTGCATTCTTCGCCATCATTAACTGTTGTTGTTGGTGACTTGAGTTCATAGCAGCTATGCTCTGGTTCAGCAACCGACTTCTTGTTGCAGGTGTTGGCATCGGATACTTTTGAATTTTCCGTAGAAGATCCTGTAATTCGATGACTTGGGATTTGTACACATCGCGTTCCTGCCTTGTTTTATCAATTTGATTTTGAAGCGCTGCAATCTGTATTTTCAAACGGTCGGACTCCACCTTGATAGGTTCCAGTTGCAACACACGCCGTCGAAGTTCCTCAATTTTAATCTGAAGATCCACATTCTGCAGAACCACACGAATAGATTTGTTTTCTTCAATTCATAGAAATATATCTTGATCTAATTAAAATCAAAGAAGTAGTCGAGAAATCTAAAAGCAAAAACTCATAATATTATACCGTGAAAAGAAACTGGTCGAAAAAGAGGTCGAGAATTAATAACCTGTCTTTTTCCCTTCTTCTTACTTGTAGGACCTAAGCGTTCCTTGTATATAAAACCTAGGACTGCAATTATTTTCATAAGAAATGAGAATTAATGAATTATCAAGCCTGGGGTTTAGCACCTAAGCGTTCCTTGCATATAAAACCTAAGCCTGCGATTATTTAAAAAGTTTTTTCTATTCGCTCCTCAATCCCTCATCTTTCATCGAGTAAAATCTAAATAAACACCACGATGCAGAGAAAATACAGGAATCACCACGACGCAGAGAAAATATAGGGTTCATCAAGGTCTGGAATTCGGACCTGTTTCCTACCTCGACCTCTTGACAATGCGCCTGCTCCTGCGGCGGCGACGGTGGAAAGAAGGACACCACTTCCTCCACATTTCTACATGCTTGTTGTGGTGTCCCTAGAATTGGATCCATGATTATGGCAACAAATAACAAATGTAACAAAACGATGATGATGGGAACAACGAACAACAAATGTAGAAGTACGATGAAGGCAGTGCCAGACATTCCATCGGCAAATCTGGTTCACCGATGTGTCAGTTTCCAAAATGGCGCGCGTAAAGCGCTGCATTGATGAAAGAAAAGCGTACGGCTGACATTTATAATGTTATCACAGTACAGATATCAAGAACTTTCAACTGTTGTGAGCATCTAGTACTCTTTCTGTTATACTGGTACAAGGCAACCCTCAATACTCTCCAATAATTACGTTGTAATTCGGGTACATTAATCAGCTTGTGTAATTTTCATTTCCTTTTAATTTTTTTAATGGTAGTTCACCGCGTCGATTAAGCCTGGTTTGGATCTCGTTTTGCCAGTTTGGCTACAACGCTGCCTGGGCAGTGATGGAACTTACAAATTTACCTGGGCAGCGCATTTGTTGGTAACAAGTTTCAAAGCTAAAAAAACACGATAAAAAAACATATCACTTACTTCGTATAAATCTTATAAGATCCTTTTAGAAAGGCTTATCTTTAATCTTTCCCGGTAAATAAAATGAAATCATTTAAACGTCGAATCTTTTTAAGGACCTTGCTACTATAAATGCAGATGCAATGTCGAAGATCTTGAATTTCTTTTTTAAACTACGGGTTTCTAATTTTTACCAAAAAAAAAACTCCAGATTTTTCCCCTTAAAAATCACTTAGATCTTGAATTTTTTTTAAAGGTTTCACTGAGGTATATACATATGCAAGTTTTGAAGGTCAAATGGTGTACATTCGATTTTTTTTTTAAAATTGCCGATTTTTAATTTCTGCGAAAAGAAAATCATTTAGACCTCAATTGTACAGGCAAATATTTAATTTTTCCTTGAAATGAAAATCATTTACATCGTAAATTTTGTTGAGTCTTCATTGCCGTACATGCCGACACAAATTTTAATTTTTTATTTTATACCTGCCACCTGTACTTTTTATTTCCTCTACCAATAAAACACACGCCTTGAAAATCTAAACATTATTGTTAAGTAATCCGTTAAGGTATTGAGATGCTAGCAAAATCTAAAAAGTTCTGATCAGTTAAGTGGTTTTAGCAATAAGTCAAGTGAGAGATGGTAAACAAAAGGTAATCGTGACGTAACAGTGACGTGGTAAGCAATAGACACTGAGTAAACAGAATTTTAGGTTTTACACTTCATAATCTTCCTTTCAAGTTTTAATTAAGCTGAGAAATTTCAACTTATACGCTGAAAGTTAAAGGGTTTTGTGTCGAATGCATAGGTTTCTACTGAAAAGTTTTTCATCTTTAACCTTAAAATGCATTTATGAAACTGTGATAAAACACGTTGAACTGGTTTTTTTTTTTTTTTTGTTTACATGTTACATTACGGATGGAATCTATAGTCCAATAAAAATTTAATAACTTGTTTATTAGAATCAAATTTATAACTTGGGGCTTTCAAATCAAGATTCTTACTCCTAGGCTAATACCTCATTGTTGCAATAGACATAAGTTGTTGTTGCTAAGTCTAAATAGAATTACAAGGGTGGGAAGCTTTATACAATAGCATGGCATGTACAAGTTTCTTTTTCATTTTTTTTTTAACTTTAAACTTATATTTTTTTTTTCAAAACTTTGTGCTAACAATAAACTACTAGCTTAGTAGTAAAAATGTTGATTTGAAGTTTTAAGTTATGGATTTAATTCTAATAGCAAGGAGGTTTTAAGTCTTCTATGAAAGTTCTAAATTATTGATTTGATTATGATAAACGATGCTAAGTTATAAAGTTATAATTCGAGTATATTTCTTATTAACAAAGATCATGGGCTTCCCAATATTGAATAAAGCATAGGTTTCTTATTTTTGTGTTTTTTTAAAGCTTTCCTACCAACATTGTACAAAGCATATGTTCTTTTTTTTTTCCACATTTCTCTTCAAGTCTAAAATATGTTATGAGAAATTTCAATGTACATGCAAGAAGCTATATGTGACCTTGTGCAAGAAGCTAAATTTATTTTCTAAGATTTTTTCAATATTAAAAGTCCATTTGTCTTTCCTAGTGAAGAACACGCATGTAAGTTTTATGGATCAATAGCTGATGAGCGGTGAGGTACCCCTACGCTCAACCATACGAATACGAGCGTTTCATGCACGATCTGGTCGAATTCCAAGGACTACATGCTTATGCGCCCTTGTGAAACAAGGACAGGTTGGTTGATCATTGTCTTCCCAAACTTACTTGTATGTCACGATTGTATGGTTAAGTAAGCTTGAGGCATATGATTTTTATATCTTTTATGTTTTTATGTCCGCTAATAGGGAAGGAGAGAGATAACTAAGTGACTAATTTATCTTAACTACTCATTAACTAAGTTCTAACTAATTCTAACACCAACATCCATTCTCACTTGCCGTACACATCTTGAACCAGTGCAACACTACTGGGATTACCAAATGCTAATCATTACTGAGTTACCAAGTGTTACACACATGCTCGAAGTGATCGTACTAAGTGTATTTACTTAGGAGAGTTGTAGGGTGAGAGAGAGCATTAATTAACTAAGAAAGCATTTAATAACATTAATTAACACTAGTTAATTTATTCTGGATGCTACAAGGTTTATCATAAAGTTCATCTTTATTGCCATACACAAGGTGTGCTTAGGTACACAATGCTCGAATAAAGATCCATTCACTCTATGACTTCTACTGCAGGCATGCAGAAATAATTCTAACTCTAGGAAGAAGAAAAGGCAAGAGTTCAGCTAAGGGTCTAACTATCTAATTACAAAACCAAGTGTGCCTGCCTCTTATTTATAGGCAAGGAGGCAAGTCCTGATATTGGGTATCCAACATCGCATGGAAGGCTTCGATATTGTGGTTCTGATATCATGGTTCATCATACCCCCATGATTGAATGAAAACTCGTCCTTGAGTTCCTTACAAAATATTGGGAAGGTATGGGATTATTGACTAATTGATAATTGACGGTGGAATGGGATGACAAACTCAACATGCCCAGTGAACAGATCAATAAGCATATTACAGCATTAGTGTTCATGACCATTGTGGTGAACACTCATACATAAATGACATCAAAGCCTTTATTTGACAACTTGAAGAGGAAGAGAGAGAAAAAAAGATGAAGTGTGTTGCCGCCAATGCTAAGATTGCGCCTTCCGTTGTTTATCCATAGCCATGCCACCATGCTTGCTACTTTCATAAATGCTCTAGTTCCAATCCATCCTAAGTGCTTCCTCCAAGCCCAGTCCATTGTTTGTATGATTTCCATCTGCATGCACAACATAGTCACAAATGAGCAAGGATAGGTAAACCACAATGCAATTGATACCTTGCCTTAATATGAAGTGCATTGGTGAAGTTATGGTTATGGCAGAAATTGGTTCAAAGATTTATCACTGGTGACTACCCAAGGTGTAGGGGTTAGGCAAATAGTAGAATGAAAAAAATTGAAAAAGTTGTGCCAAGGCCCCCCACGACTAAGAGCGAACCTTTGGTAGCTAGAATATGGAAAAAAATGAGGATCATGAAAAATGGAAAAAATAACAATGACAACACCAATAAAATGGATGTCATGGATGGGGATGAAACAAGAAATGATTGATTGCAAGAAATTTTTAAGGAAAAGAAGTTAACAGTTGCACCAAAAAGGAATACCAGTGGGTCGTCCCCAAAGCAAGGTCATTCCTTTTATGCCCTGATAAACCCACAAACCAAAGAGTCTGTAGTCTCTAGGAATGTCATTTAGAAGCAAGAGTCAAAAACTTACCCACAAGAATTTACCAAAGAAAAACAATGCATCAACCCAAAAACAGACTAATGATAAAATCGGCAATGAGGTGGAAAATGGGAAGAAAGATGAAGAGGAGAGAATGGAATGGAATCCCNAAGCAAGAAAGGGCCTTAGTTAGAGGGAACCTTCAGGCATGGGTAACATGTCTTTCCAATTCCATAACCAGTGCTTGTAGCCCATATTTCTTTATTATGTCTAAGAGGTGTGCTTTGAATTCTCACTTTTTTCTTTTTCTTTTTCTTTTTTTGCGTGAGAACCACACCATGCACAAACTTATTTTTATTCACTCAATTTCTTGATATTTGAACAATGTTAGAATGGTGGAAAACCCAAGAAAAAGCATCCAAGCACCCAAGGGAATGGCTAGCACAAATGCATCGAATCCCCTTGAAGTCACACCTTTTTCATCCTGAGTCTTTCCTTGGTTTGAAAAATACCCAGCCACCAATTCATTAACAAGTTTACTTAGAAAAAGGGACTGTACAGTTCCAAGCCAAAGGAGACCATATAGTTGTATGGATGAGTGGACATCGTGGACTCATTGCCTGTTTTACCAAAAGAACCATACCCTAATATTAGCAACATAATTCAAAGGTAAAAACCAAACATTAGCAATCAATATGATATATCAATCCACCATCATGAGCACTTATTGGATGACGAATAAAAGTAAATCAAACCAACAAAGAAATAGTAAAAATATAAATTATGGTGTAAAAAAAAATAAGAAAAGTTGAAAAAATGTATAAAACAAAAATGTGTGAAACAAAAACATGTAAAAAAAATTCAAAAAGAACTGAGGGCCTGGAATGGTTAGCATAGGTGGCCATCTCCCCCACAACTAAGTTGGAAGGAGGAGATCTGAAATAGTGAGGAGGGTTGTCCACTAATAAAGGTAACATGTGTACTGGTTGTCCTAATGGAAAGTTTTGGTTTGTTGTATGTTGATGAGTGGCGAGGTACCCCTACACTCAACCATACAAATACGAGCATTTTCACATGCGATCCGATCGAACTCCGCAAACGGACTAGTTGTGGCACCTAGATAGTTATCCTTAGGTCACAGTTCACTGTCTTCCCACCTAGACTAGTATTATATTTTTCACGTATGGTTTAGTCCAGAGTGAGGTGTATGATGGGTTTCTACTCTAATGCTACTCCTGAAGACAATAGAAGGTAATATTAACTAAGCTAGGAAGGAAAGGGTAGGAAAATATAATCTAGCCTAAGTGTGATGAGTAGCCATTCCTTGATCATCTGTACACATCTTGGACTTCGTGCACGACTACCACTGGGATTACCAAGCGCAGATCCTAGGTACGCCATTGGATTACCAAGTAGTCACACATAAATGCTCGTAATTAAGTCGTACTCATTCCATGTTCTAGGAGAATAGGGTAAGAGACTAATTAAGAAAGTAGTAAATAATGATTCAATAAATAAATAAATAACAAAGTGAATGCTGCAATGATGAGGTAATCTCGATCTTTATTGCTGGTCATGTGCGTGTCCAAGTACGTCACACTCGAATAAAGGATGTCGTACAATTACATTCACCACACTGCAGGCAGACACTAGAAAATAATTCTATCTCTTGAGGGATCAAACTGCCAGAGTTTCACTAAGGAACTAAACTAGATCCTAAAACTGGGAAAGCCGCCTCTTATTTATAGACATTGAGGCAAGTCGCGATATCGCGTACGCGATATCACGACCGCTGCGATATCACGGCCACTGCAACAACAGGGTTGTGATATCACGGCTGTGATATCATGGCTGTGATATCATAGCCAGCAAATTCATGACTCATCATACCCCCACGACTGAATGAAAACTCATCCTCGAGTTAAAGTGAGAATAAGTGTCATTGATTACACAGTGGATAGGTATGGGATTATTGACTGACTAGAATGGATTCATTCCGCAGTGTGGGGTCAGAACAAAATTGAGACACAACACAAAAGAAAATCCTATGATTACAAAATGGTGGAACTCATGTAGTTCCTGGTGGCAGTGGCTCCTCCATTGGTGTCTTTCCCTTTTCTTGCGCTCCAGGTCTTAGAATTTGATGGTGTCGAAGTATGGCCTAGAGTTTCTCCTCTTGTAAGGCCATGAGTGCCTTGGCATGCACGTAAGTTTGTGCTTGTGCCATAGAGGCAACCCAGTCAGCCTTCTCTTTTTCTTCCGCCACCCTTTTATTCTCTGTTAACAGTTTATTAGGTTACTCAGTTCTGAAGGTGTCTAGCTCATTTTGAGAAACCTTTGGCCCTGTATTTGGAAGGTTTAATACTTCCGAAATGGCTTGAACAAAGAAATCAATAGTCACACCACAAATGTTAACCATGGTACCTTCTTCTTCATTGTGCCAAAATTGGTACGTTTCCCCTAAGTACCAGGCATCACTTTTAGAGAGGGTATCTCCTACTTTTGCCTGCTCGGACCATACAGTAGGAGGATCTTCTTGATGAACATTGAATGATTGTTCCTCCTATTCTGCATGTTGTCCGGTAGGATCTTGTCTTCCACCTCTCTGAGATCGTTCGATCACACCTTGAGCAAGACCTTCCTGTTGTCCGCATTTCGGGGCCATCTACAATTACACGGGACCAATTGTTAGTAAGGTTGTTACCAAAGTTAGGTTATACCTTACTGCTTGCCTTAATAGATTTACTTTATTTCCATGTGATGTTAATTATTGGAAGAACATGTCCCCGAAAGATTATAACTAATGGTATAGCTAAGGGGATGAAATTGTTTTGGTGGTTTCTCAATTTAATTTTATGGTATAGCTAAGGAGATGAAATTTTTTTTGACACATTTTATTCTTTATTTTATAGCTAATTACCCTTAATAATGTCCTTTGGATGATGAGGAATTTCAAAAAATTTATGCACTATTCGACGTGTTCCCCTCCCCCACGACTAAGTTGAACACTCCGGGTTCAAGTAGGTTCAAACGGAACGAAAGTCGGAGTACCAGTGAGCGAGTTATGGATATGAAAGCAAGGGACATGCAATCACATGTCGTAGAGAGGACTTGAAAAACTTCCCCTATGCAAGCAATTGCAAATGATGTTGATTAGCATAAGGGGGTCACGTATATATATTTTCATTGAAGTTAGGGCACTTAGAGAATGTATCAAATTTTTAATATTTCTTTGAAATTAAACAATGTAAACTAAGGACATCTAGATGATTGTTAAAGGGTTCTAAGGTAATTCAACTAGTTCTGAAGGCACAAAAATTATGATGATGTGGAATTTATCAATAAGGACCTCGGATGGTAGAGAAAAGGTTATGTGATGATTCATAG
Organism: Gnetum montanum; assembly: GCA_015680685.1. Lineage (NCBI taxonomy): Eukaryota > Viridiplantae > Streptophyta > Gnetopsida > Gnetales > Gnetaceae > Gnetum > Gnetum montanum. The sequence continues at coordinate 15,192 of MNCI01006987.1, read as the reverse complement.
GAATGTTGAATCGGAGGGATAGTAATAAGGAAAAGAATATCATGAACAATACACTGAGGATAATAAATGGTGTGTGTGAGCTATGTCATAAGTGAAGATTACAAAAGATTACACAAGTGGATCCTCCCCAAAGCAAGTTCCAACCTATAATGCCCTTGTGTAACCACACTTAAAGTGTCCGTGAATACTAGAAGGGTTAAATGTAATCCGCACTAACTCCACAAAACACACACATGTAAATATCACCGAAATGAGATGAAGATTCTATGCTACATGGGACATGAGCTACAATTACATGAACAGTGAGATGAGACGAAGTATAGAAGGGAGCATAGAGATCGGGACATAAGGTAACTGACCCAGGGCATAGTGAATCCTGCGTGAAAAGCATGATTAACATGTCATTAACCTGTCGTTCCAAGATTAGGACCAAGTCCATCCTTCTAATTAGTGACATCGCATTGTTTCATCTCATGGTGAACAACTATGAGAGTACCATAACAACAAGGCGTACAATCACTTGGCATTTCATCCAAGGGAGAAGTGATTTTTGTTTTGTGGCACTTTTCTTCCTTTTTTTCTCTCTTTGGATACTGAATCCAGAGAAGCCACCAACCTTTAGGCATGGGTGCATGTCTTTCTAGTGGAACCCCCTAGAAAAACATTTGATTTTTGAGTGCCCTTTTGATTACTCTTACTCCCATCTTTCATTAGATCTACAAGGATCTTAGTAAAACCAAATTGCATGATAACTCCCATAGACATCACCAAAGAGAATCTACAAGTCTCCTTGATGTCACACCCTAATCATTACCTCTTGGTCCATCCTTCTTCATTCTGGATACATTGAACACAAAATTAATTTTAAGTTTTAAGAATGTCAAGAATATCACTGTACCCTCGAATAGAACCTCTTTATTTGTAGAATGGATGAGTGGGTGTAATGGGCTCACTGTTGAAATAATTGCTCACTCATGACTTAATAACATAGAACACACCTCAACCAACGATCCACATGAGTGTTTTATTCATAGATGAGATTACTTACAAAAACGTACAAAGACAAATACACAAAAAGATAAAAAGATAAAACAAAAAGTTGAAAAATGAAAAACTGGAAAACAAAAATTAAAAAATTAAAGAAAATAAAAAGTGGTTATTGATCCTGCTTGTTATTAGAATGGGGGATATCCCTCATAGCTAAATGGTTGAGGAAGACACAGATTAATAACTGACAATTGGGATCCTTACATCTTGGAAATCTTGGGGCTCAGTCATACTTACCCCATCGGGTTTCATACACTTGATTATAATAACCATAGTGGGGCAATTTGTACGATGTAGTTCCTGGATAACGAGTTGACCCACTATAATGTTTGTGACCATTATATGCTATGCAAGGATTAATAAATGAAGGTTGAAGATCCTTGCATGTTGGAAGTATTGGAACTAGTCCATACTTACCCCATTGGGGTTCACACACTTGATTGTAGTAAGCATAGTGGGGCATTTTATATGATGTAGTTCCTGGATAATGAGTTGACCCACTATGATATTTGTGACCGTTAGATGGTATGCAAGGATTGGGTTGATGCCTCCCATGGTTGTGTTCATTGGGCCGTATGGTTGTTGGAGTTTTAGTTGGTGGTCCTGATGAAGTTACATGAGGTGTTGGGTTCGAAGGTAAGGGTGCACCACAATGTGGGACTTGTGCTGGGTTGGAAGATGCAGTGGCCTCAAAATTGTGTTGCCCCTTCTTACAGCCGTGTTTAAAGAAAGGACGCTTTTGATGTTGAGGAGGCTTTTCACTGCTGTTAGTAGCATTAACACAAGTAGTGTTCGTGGGTTGTTGTTGTGGTGTAGGCACATTAGGAATAGTTGGTGGCACTGTGGAAGGAGGGAAAGGATGAGAATGTTGAAAGTTAGGAGGAGAATGAGATGCACAAGGTGGTGGTTGTGTTGGAGGTATGGGCTGATAATATTGTGGAAAATAGTATTGTGGTGAGATAAAGTGCGTTGGTCTAGTTGGAGAAACATGATGTTGAACTTGATAAG
>MNCI01006984.1:199732-212276 GCA_015680685.1 Gnetum montanum | reverse complement strand
AGAATGTGGTGTGTTGGATGCTCCCTTTGAGCTTCTTATATATTTCTTAGGTTACAAAATAAAGCCAAAAATAAAAGGAATAAGGTAGTTTATTTTAGTGGGGATAAGTATGGGACCAAATATAACATAGAAAAAAATAAAAATATATCAAGATAGCTAGAACTATCCAAAGAAAATCAAGGTAGATTTTCCTTCATCCACCCTTATAATTCTTCCTCTTGAAGGTAAAGCTACTTTAAACAATAGTCAAAATGATTTTTAGGAAATCAAGTCAAAAGAAGACCAAATGCTGATTACCACTAGAGAAACATTTTAGCAAGAGTTGACTAGGTGAGTACATCTACAAGATTTTCTTTAGTAGATATTTTATGTAGAAGAATATTTTTCTTTTAAATTCATTCTATATATAGTGATATTGTATTTCAACGTGTTTCACTTGAGCATGAAAGGTTGGATTCTTGGATATGCTTATGGAACTTTGACTATCATAGCCAATATTAATAGGAGTCTGAGTGATGCCAAGTTTAGCTATTAGTCATTGAAGCCATATAGCCTCTCTAAATGCCAAGTTAGTAGCAACATATCCAGCTTTAGTGGTATACTAAGCAACACAAGATTGTTTCTAACTTTTATAAGAAATACTACAACAAAAAGAAAAACAACCACATATCCATTAATAGATTTCCTACTATCAATATCACCACCCCAATCTACATCAACAAAGCCATGAAGCCCATTGGAATCATTTTTATAACAAATCTCATAATTTGAAATACCATAAAGATATCAAAAGACTTGCTTCATGGCAATACAGTGTTGTTTTCTGGATTAGACATATACCTATTGATGAGTCATGTTAAGTTGGCTGTGTCAACAAGGCCTTGTTGATGTGGCCTTGTTGACTAGGCCTCATCGACGAGGCCTAGTCAATGCATCTTATCATTAAACCAATCCCTTGTTCCTACTAAATCAGGATGACATTGAAAGTCCTCCTACTAAAGGTTCTCAACGTGAAGATTCTCCGCCCCTGCTACTAATGAAGAGGCTATGATCCTAATCCTATGTTCCACTATTCATGAATTGGGTTTAGGAAAAAGTGGCAGCCAAGGTAGGGACTTAGGAAAGCATCAAAATAGCAAGGGATCTAAGTATGGAGATCATAATAAACATAAGAGTGGTGGTGGATGCCATGGTGGTGGTGGCAGTCCACATTCCTCTTCATCCTCTCCATCCAATTTTGAACATTCCTCTTCATCTAACGATTCTCATGGAAGCCACCATCGAAATAACCATGATGAAGGTGATCATTGAAATAACAATGATTGTGAAGGCCACCAAAATCAAAGGGGTGGTGGAAACCATCATCGATGTAGCAATGATGATGAACCACTATTGGAAACTCGAAGTATGCTTAACATTCAAAAGGTAATGAAAATCCCTACCAGGTATATGAAGGATAATTGGATCAAGTGCCTAGACATGAACTATATCCCAAGATTTGAGGGAGGATACAACTCTAATCTGAAAACACAGCTACAAGCTTTCCAAGATGCCTATGCCTTATAGAATATAGAAAATGAGTGGTAGAAACTCAAGAATTCCCCAAGGATACTCATCAAGGAAGCTAAAAGTTGGTACCAATCCTTAGAGCCAAAATCTATCTACAGATGGAGTACCATGCTAGAACTATTCAATGAAAAATATCAGACATACTCTAGAGTGTCTACTATGAGAAGGTAAATCCAAGGCTAGAAACAAGAAACACATGAACCCTTGGATGCCACCATGGGTTGATACTATTCACTCCTACACCAATGCTATGGCCATGGTTACTCTTAGAGGGAACAACTTCATAACATCATAGATGGGCTTGGGATAGAAACAAGAAGAACCCTTGGGATGTATGCCCAAAGTAGATTGTCTGAGTTGAGAACTCATCAGATCCAAAGGTTAATTCAACAATTAGAAAAATAAGAAGCTGAGCTATAGAAAAGGGAAAGTGTTGAAGAGTATAATAGCGATCCTTCCATTAGAAAATGAGAGGTTTGATTTTGTGACAAGGAAGAGTCACCACTTGATGAAGTGGGGAATAGAAAGACCTTTCCTATTTAAAAATCCATTTCTGATATTTCAACAAAGGTTGATAAGTTATGGGACTCTTTAGATGAAAAATTTCAAATCACTTTGAAGATTGCTAAAGAATACAAAGAGAAAAATAGTAATCATAATTGTAGTAGGTGAAAAGAAGCTGAACATGCCTACCAAAGAGGTAGGGAAAAGCTGTTGCAATAGAGGAAGTTGTGGAGTCTAACTCTGATGATGAAACTAAATATAACATTTATCAATATGAACATCCCAAGGGATGTTGCTCTGTGCAGTCACACTTACAAGAGTCTAGAGTGTACGCATTGAACCCTTGCCTAGCACGTAGGTAAGCTCTAAGATAATTACTTTATCCTCAAGGCTGTCCAAGATAGTTCCACTAGCAACAACAAGCTAATTATCCAAGTGAAACTCTTCCACAACCTTATGACCAATACCAACAATGGTACCAACCACAATAATAGGGAATTCCACCACCAAGGTAGCAATATCCTTATAGAAAACCATATCCATATGGGTAATATGTTTAGCAGTCCATCTTCCCTAGAAGCTCAGCAAGTCATGCATCATTCCGACATCACTATTACCCTCTAGAGTACCATCAAATACATTCACCATCTACTCAAGGGGAAAACCAATATGTGTATCTATATCATCCTCCACATCCCTCTACACATACACCTACACCTTCATCCTAGTTACCTTCTACTCCATTTATGCAAGGTGAGATTCCTTTGTAACCACAACAATGAAATGCTACAAAGGTTGTACACTCACAACTAGTTTTTCAACCAAATGTTCTAGATAAATGATCAAGAAAATGACCTTTCTTTTGGCCTAGCAGTCCTCTCCAACCCTCACAACCTACTCTAGCTAATCATCCTACATTTCCATTACCCTCATCCTCTACATCAAATACCTTCAAGTACCCTTCAAACCAAGTGCCTCCTAGGATCTACACTGTAATGCTAACCCATGTTGTTTCTAACTAGATCAAGGTTGGAAATCTTCCTATGAAAAGATCTAAATTGTGAAGTCCACTCATTTATCTATAGATTACTAGGCAATAGCCATGCAAGGATCTTCTTAACTCTAGTTCCAAAGTTAACCTCATCTCCCATGATATGTACAAGGCTTGAAACCTACCACCTCTTAGGAANTCCAAAGTTAACCTCATCTCCCATGATATGTACAAGGCTTGAAACCTACCACCTCTTAGGGAAAAAAAAACCATCTAGAATTAGCAAATTAGTTGATTACTGTTCTTTTGAAATTAGTAGAGGACATTGTGACCATAGTTCATGGGTGGTCCTATCCTGCTAATTTTCTAGTAATCAAGATAGAAAATTGCAAAAGTGACTTCCCCATCATCATGGAAAGGGCTTGGTTAAGCACAATTGATGCATGAATGGGTATAAGGGACCTATCTCTTAAAATATTTAAGGAAAATGAGCTAGGAAAGATTGAGAAGAAGCATATTCCATGCATCATGTATAGTAATAATGGGTGCAATTGTGTGCAAAAGATTTGATCAATCAAGAGTACATATATTAAAGCATGCAATCATTATGCATCATAGATCAAGATTCAAAAGTGTCTATATGCAGTAACCACAAAACAAGAGGACACCTAGTGGTTAATAGTTGATTCAGATAGCACACAATATGCATGGAGCCAACTAAGAGCCTAACTTGTGCATATATTAAATACATCGATAAAATTAAATAAGTTTATTCCTAACTCTTAGATGAAGATGATGATAACTATTGGGGAGAGATGGAAATACCTAATCACTTCAAGCAAGAGCCCTTAGAACTAAAACCTTTATGGGTCAGTATGGAGTATGCATTTTTAAAGAATGGTAAACTAGTCATAATTAATGCAAAACTTACTCTTGAAAAAAAAAGTTGTTGAAAGTGGTGAATAAATGGTTAATAGCCTTTGCTTGGTCATATCTAGAGCTAACAGAAATCAATCTAAGGATATGCTAGCATTGCATTTACACGAACCTGGCCACGAAGCCTAGAAGACAACTACAAAGGTGGTTGAACCCCAAATTGAAGCAAATTGTCAAAGAGGAAATAGAGCAACTCATCAAGGTGAGGTTCATCTATCCAATTGCAAATAGTAAGTGGGTTAGCCCACTCATAATTGTACCAAAGAAGGATGGCAAATGGCAAGATTGCATCACCTTTAGGCTGTTGAATATGGCAACATTTAAGGATCACTTTCCTTTACCATTTGTGGATCAAGTATTAGAAACCATACTTGGGCATTGTTATTATAGTTTCTTGGATGGTTATAGTGGTTATAACCAACTCCAAATTGTGCTAGAAAATCAGGCCAAGACAACATTCACAAGCCCTTGGAGAGAAATTTGCATATTGTAAGATGTCATTTGGTCTATGTAATGCCCCTACAAAATTTTAATGCTTGGTCCTTAGTATCTTTCAACAGAAAATTAGTAGTGGTGTTGAAGTCTTTATGGATGAATTTTTTACCTATGAAGCTACCTTTAAGCAAGCCTTGGACCAACTTGAACAAGTGTTGAAGAGATGTGTTGAGACAAACCTATGACTCAACTGGCAAAAGAGCCATCTCACGATTCAAGAAGGCATTGTTCTAGAGCACAAAATTTCACAAAAAGGGATTGATGTAGACCAAAAAAAATAAGGGTCATCCAAGGAATGAAATGTCAACTAGAGATCATAAAAGATGTTTGGTCATTCCTTGAACACACTTAGTACTACTAACAATTTATTGAGAATTTCTCTAAGATCGCAAAGCTGTTAGTAGAGCTTACAAAGAAAAATGTACCTTTTATCTAGAAGAAGTAATGCGAACATGCATTCCAAAAATTAAAAGAGAAACTTGTAGAAACACCAATCTGATGAGCACCAGACTGGTCCAAACCATTCCATATCATGACAAACACATATAACTATGGTTTGGGAGTAGTACTCATGCAGATGGACAATAAGAAACATCCATGCTATATTCACTACATGAGTCAAAGCATTGTGGGAGCATAGTTAAACTACACCACCATGGAGAAATAACTAATGGTAGTGGTGTACATGCTAGAAAAGTTTAGGCACTATGTTCTTGGTTACAAAGTACTTATGCATACAGATCACAATGCAATTTACTTTCTCATGAACAACCCAATGATGACCCCGCATGTCATACAATGGCTTGTGATCTTGCAGGAATTTGATCTCACTATGGTAGATCGAAAAGAGACTAAGAATGTGGTCACTAAACAATGCTCTCACTTAAGATGGGATAATAAAGAGGAAGAGATCCCACTCTTTAATTAGTTTCCAAATGAACTCTTCTTTATAAAAGCAATGAGTAAAAGAATGCCTATAAACACAACATGGTATAATGACATCCTCACATATCTTATCACTCAAGAGATGCCACAAGACTTGGATTTTAGAAAAAAGCAACAATTTCTTCATCGGGTCAAATACTTCATGGAAATTAATCTATACATTTACAAGGTATGTGTCCACAGCTTGATTTGTTGGTGTTTCCTTGACGAAGATCAACTATGCATTCTCCAAGATCCTCACGAAGGGCCTTGTAGAGGCCATTATGTAGGGAGATGCACAGCCGTAAAAATCTTGATGGAGGGATACTATTGGCCTACAATCCTTAGGGATGGCCATTGGTTTGTCAAGCCTTCTGAACATTATCAATGTGATGGGGGGTTAAATACTCATGTGGAAGGTCCTCAACAATGAATTCAACCACTAGAACCTTTTGACATATGGGAAGTTTCTTCATGGGTCCCATCACAACCATGTCTAATGGGAAGGCATATATTATAGTAGCAGTTGACTACTACAAAAATTGGGTAGAAGTAGTCGCTGTTATTGATTGTACATCATCTACTACTGCCAAATTTATACAGCAAAATATTGTGAATAGGTTTAGGATGCCATGTTCACTAATTTTTGAGAATGAAACTCATTTCACAAGTTCCATATTTAGAAAATTAATGCAACGCTTGGGGGTAGAACATAAATTAACAACACCTTATCAACCCTAAGCTAATGGTCAAGTAGATGTAACTAATCAGGAGATTATGAAAATACTAATGTGGACCATTAGCAAATATATGAAGGATTGGAGTAGAAAATTGAATGATGCTTTGTAGGCTTATCATTCAACTTGGAAACTTCCTATTGGCTATTTTTCCTATGAGTTAGTGTATAGAAAAATTCCAACACTTTCAATTCAATTTGAGCTTTGTACACTCTTGACAGCCTATGATTTAAACATTAACCTATGTCTAGCACAAAAAGAGAGATCGATCAATCTAAATGTGTTAGATGAAAATCAATTAGTGGCTCTATCCTTGAATGAGGTAAACAAGACATTCAATAAGCAACATCATGACCTTAGAATCAGGAAAAGAAAACTTCAGCCAGGAGATAAGGTTCTCTACTAGAAACCCACACATGTACCTCAAAAGAAAAAATTACAAACATTGTGGGAGGGACCTTATATAATTAATCAAACCTTTCCCTCTAGGGCCATGATAATCTACAAACCTAACAGCCCAAATAAAAAGCACATGGTCAATATCCAACAAGTGAAGCCTTTCCTAGAACCAAGATAGGCCAATGTACATATCCCCTCAATGGATGGACAACCATGTTCTATTTTTTAGATCTCCTCCTTCTAACTTAGTCATGGAAGAGATGGCCATCCATGCTAACCATCAAATTGGCTTCTCAATTTTTCTACTTTTTTTCACGTTTTTGATTTTTTAAAAATTATTTATTTTACAAATTCTTGATTTTTCAATTTTTCTAATTTTACATCATCTTTAGTCATTTTGAACTTTTTTCTAACTATTTTACATTTTCTTATATATTTTTCTTTGTTTGGTTTGACTTGAGTGTGATATTACCTCATTTTTGCTAATAAAAAATGCTTTATTTTTATAGGACACAGTGTTGCTATTGTTGTTTACTAATGATGGTTTGTGCTTAATGTGTGATTGTCAATGTCTAGTTTCTATTTTTGAATTATGATGGCTGATGACTTTGACATGATTTATTTTTCATGGAATAGGCAATGAGTCCATGTCATCCACCCATCCAATGAACTCTATGGTTTTCCTTGTTCTAGAAATTTGAGATCCCTTTCCATTAAAGAAACTTTTAATCAATTGGTGACCTTCATAGTTCTAGAATTAGGAAGGATTCAAAGGTTTGTAAAGGGTGTGACTTTAAGGGGACTCATTAGTCTTTGTACTCTTCTATTTTCTTGAGTGCTTGAGTTTTTTTTAGGGACTTCTTACCATTCCACACCAACCACTAATAGAAAGTCAAATAATGTCATTGCATGATGTGGTTCCCATTTGAAAAGAAAAACAATGGGAATCAAAGCACGTTCCTTTGACACAAATAAGTCCTCAAATGTGGTTCCCATTTCAAAAAAAGAATAAGGAGAATTCAAAGCATACCCCTTGGACAAAAAAATAGGCATAAGCACTAGTTATGGGAGTCGAATAGCATGCACCTATGCCTGAAGGTTCCCTCTAACTGAGGCCCTCTCTCTCTCACTTCCTACTTCTCTTTTCTTCTCCTTGTGAAATGGTGGTTGTTTTGTGGAAGCATTCTTATGTCTCAAGTGGGTGGATCAATCTTACAGTGGTGATGCAAAGTCACTAAAAGCATATGGTTTTGGTCTAGACTAAGGATGGAACTTCTCGAGTCATTTTAACCACAAATTCCACAAGGGACTTCTTATGACCTTAATTTGGAACTTCATTCCACCTTGTTTATCATCCATCCATGCTACCATAACTCACCTCACTGCTAGGCTCTATGTTATGCTCTATGTCTTTGTCTGATGTGTTGGGACTCTTGAGTAGATTCTTTTGGGTTGGTCGTTAACTTTTCATGACCATTAATTGACTGTGGCACCCATGAACTCCTTAGTTGAGGTTATGCAAGGGAAAAAAGGACATGAGCCTACTAGGGGGAGGACCCACTTGGATAGCTCTTGGCTTGGTTAGTTAATGTTCCTTACCTTTGACATCACTACAATCTGATTGTTTGCATTTTCCATTGAGTAAATTGCTCAATGCTCGTTAATCTTTCATTTCATTTATCCACTAAATCAATTTTTCTCCTTTTTCCAAAATTTATGACCTTCAACATACTCTTATCATGTTTTCATACTATTCATGGTCTTCTAAGTTTTCATTTGACCCCAATTTCATCCAAACATTCCTTGTATTTTAAAAGTTTGACCAAGTCAATAATGGTTATTAACTATGTCGATGAGGCCTCGTTGATGAAATGCTTGGATCCTATATATACCGTCAAGCACTTAGGAATTTTTGTCATTTGCCCATAACACAATGAATTTTTGTAATTTTTTCAAAGCCCAAAACTTTCTAGAGCTCATAACTTCCCAACCATTTATCCAAATCGCTCTGTTTTTTTATCCTTGTATTTTAAAAGTTTGACCAAGTCAACAATGGTCATTGACTACATCAATGAGGTCTTTTCAATGCAGTGCTTAGATCCTATATATATCATCAAGAACTTAGGATTTATTGTCATTTTCTCATAACACAAAGGAAATTTTTGCAATTTTTACAAAACAAAAAACCTTCCAGAGCTCATAACTTCCCAACCTTTTATCCAAATCACTCTATTTTTTGATCCTGTGCTTGTTAGAGGTAAGATCTTTATCATGGGGGCCACAAACCTTAAGGTTTTAATGAAAATTTTGGAAAAGTTTTCTAGCTTCCCCAAGTGTTACTAACATTAACCACATATAAACATCAACTTTTTCGAGGGTTAGCCTCCCCCCCCCCCTCCCACAACAACCTCTGAGATGAATTATTCATAATAACACATAAAATAAATGATAAATTGGGTTGATTAAATCATCCATAATCACAACTTAGCCAAAGTGTAACCATCCTTAAGAGATAAGGTATCCTAATTGTTTTAAGGTTACATAATGATTGCTAATCCATGGTCTTATTGTGATTACAAATGACATCCAAACAAAAATGTCCGTAGGAAGGAGAATCCTCACAACAATGAGAGAAAAAAACCAGAGCTGAAAGGGGCTAGTAAGAACAAGGCCAAGAACTACCTGAGGTGACCCATGCAATGAGACCTATTTGAGAGGAGCCCACAGTGGAATCTATTTGACACATTCCAAAGGAAGAAGTGCTAATGGAACAATCAAAAAGAGTAGAAGTACCTATACCTACACCAAGGCTTGAGGTCACTTTGATTGAAGCCTACCTAGACATCATTCAATCTCGAGACATTTAAAGATTGGTTCTTTAAGAGATAAACTTTGGATCATTTTTGGAGAAAGCTCCAAAGGATGTTAGGACATAATTGCAGACCTCTCCAATGTGGCTAGTTATCATGTATAGTAAGGAATGGTACATGGGAGAGAACTATCTCTTCTGGAGTAGCTAAATGCTAGGGTCCATTGTCAAGATCAAGGACATTCAAGTGTCCTACATGGCAGAAGCCATTGAACATACACTTGGGTTGCCTGATATAAGAACATAATTAGCTAAATTATCTACAAAAGGTAATCCTAAGGCCAAGAGGAAGCGAACCCATCAATGCTATATGGTTGATTGTAAGGAGTATGGTGTGATCACACTAGTGGAGTGGATTTATTTCAAGATTATGACCTATCACATCAATCCAACGATGAGGCCAAGCAAGGTGACTACTTTCTCTATCCGAGCATGTGCTGCACTAATTAGAAAGTTCCCCATTAACCTTCCACAACTGTTATAATTGGAAATTGAGAAAAATTTTAAAGAAAATGAATGTGAAAGGAAAACCCTACCCTTTTCATGCCTCATTAAACACCTTTGTAAGAGGGTAGGCATTGTTCAATACTCTAACGACACTCTCAAGCATACTCCCTTAGCCTCATGGTTAGAAATCATGAAGGATAAAACACTAGAAACAACCTAAGAAAAGGAGTTGTTGCCACCACCACCCACTTAGGAAACAACACCAAAAGCCCATGAAACCATTGAACATCTATAAAAAATATAAGAATATATCTTAAGCAAACAAGAGTAATAAGTAGAAATGAGTTTGGTGGATGCATCTATGTATCGGCTAGCAATGACTCACCTTAACGCAGTGGCCTGAACAATTAGCTAGATCAAGAGGGGTGGTCCCATTATCTCTACCCAACAAACACAACTACCTTCAAGGTCATATCCTAGTGTTGAAGAGGTGACAGTGTCACTAGTAACACATCATATATTCCTAGAAATATCTAGGAATGCTACAACTTTCTCAGTGCAATTAGAGGAAGGTGAAGAGGCAACTATCTTGGTGATGTAGCACCATGGGTAGGAGATAGTGATAGAAGTGGTTATTTGACCATGTGGCATAAGCATTGAACACACCTGTAGCATCTGTACTAGACATATTTGCAATTCAAGATGTGTAGACATTCACAAGCACAGTCAGCAAAAAATTGAATGCAGCCTAGCATGAGAAGTTGTTGGAACAACTATAGAAACTGGGCAACTGACTTTAGACATTTTTGATCTTCTAAAGAACATCACCATAACCTAGTTAGAGTTGCTAAATGCAAGGGGAAAATGTATTATTTTGAAGTGGAAACTAGAAATGGCCTAAAAGCAAAATCAACACTTGGCTGGGGAGGTTTCTGAAATTCATGCCCAACTTGTAGATCAAGCAATCCTCAACATAGCAATGATACGAGATGAAGCTATCAAATAGCTTCAAGAATGATTTTAGAAGGCTAAGGAGGAGGTAATGATGGCCATCTTTAAATAGTCTGTAGTTGAAGCTGAAGTGTACCTAATCAAAAAGGACTTGAATCAAATGTGCCAAGAGAATGAAGCATTGACCACACAAAATCATCGCATATGAAATGTTGATGTTCAAAAAGATTAAATGCAAGAATTCATTCATCAACAGCAAGAGTAGCTTGCCAAGGTAAACACTAAATTGAGGAAATTGGCTATGAAAAACGGCAATCTATCAATGGAGGAGGTATGTACCTTGCATCAAAAGTTTGCCATCGAGATCATTGCTTGGAAATGAAGCACTCAAATTTGAGAAAGTGAAAAATCACTACAGGGACTAGGTCAATTTGTAAAAGGAAGTAGATGAAAAACAAATCCAAATGGCAAATGTGAAACTAAAAGAAGCCCTCTAGCAACTTCAATAAGAAAGAGAGATGTGGTAGCCCATCCTTGATGGGATTGATGCCTACAAAAAACTGGAGATCCACTTGAAGGAGTTACAAATTAAGGAGATGACAAAGTACATGAAGTTGGCCAATCTCCGTTATGCAAACCTACCAATGCTTACTATCGAACAACCATGGTTGAAGTTAGAAAAACAAGTGGCTAGCTCATATCTACTATACGATGTTGAGTTCAAACGCACAAGGACATCAAGCAAAAGCTTGAGACTGCTAACGTTGAACTCAAAGTCCTTAGAGGACAATTTAGAGATCAGCAATCTATCATTGAGAACCTAGTCAAATGAATGATGACTACTAGGAGTTGAAGGACATAGTCAAGGCATTCAACATTGAATGAAAATAGTCCACTACCTAGTTTATTAATGCAAAGGAGTTGTTTCTAGCAATCCTGTGTCCCTGGGATGTGCCTGTTCCAACCCACATTGGGAAAGTCTCATGGATAGTACATGATCCTAGGAGTAAAGAGGAGAAAATGAAAGTACTACTAGATGCTTTCTACCTTCCACATGAAGTTGAAGTAGTAGCAGGACAACTCCAGCCACCTTATCCACTGCTAGTGCATGAAGTTGGTGAAGGTCCCTCAAAGCCTCAGGAACCACCATCTCTTGGGACCGTTTAATCTTCTCCAACAAGCTTCATGTCATCAAGGAATGTGTTGTCCAATTTTGAAGAGTTGGATCATGGTGTTCAATTTTGTGTCCTGAACACCTTCATTTTTTTGAAATGAGTTGATCTATACACTCCATATTTTGTCAAGTCAGTTAGTTTGTTTTGTGTGAAGAAAATTCAATTAGTTTGTTTTGTTATGACATAAGTAGATTGTATTTGCTATGGAGATCTTAAATTTTTCCCATTTGAAAGTTAGAATTTTTTCCTCGAGTGTCTGCAGTAGTAGTCATTGAGTGTATGGATCTATATTCGAGTATTGTTGTACCTAAGCACGACAATGTGTGCGATAATAAAGAAAAGCTTTTTGATAAATCTTGCAGCACTTAGGATAAATTAGCTATTTTATTTATGCATTTAATATTCTCAATTATTTATTAAATGTTTTCTATTAGTTATTAAATATTTTCCAATTATTACATTAATGAAGCAATTAAGCCAAATAGATTACACACATAAGGACGATCGCTTCAAGTGTAATATGTATTTGCTTGGTAATCCTAGTAGC
>MNCI01006984.1:159600-193237 GCA_015680685.1 Gnetum montanum | reverse complement strand
CAATATTTTCCTATGCAGAGAGAGAGAGAGAGAGAGAGAGAGAGAGAGAGAGAGAGGTATTGTTTTAAGGATGATTAATTATGATATTTAAGTCTAGTGTTATAAATAAATAGATTCACAAACAAAACAAACTAACATAATGCGTACATATTCGAAAGTAGCATGCTCATACAATGTTAGATGAATAGTATAGTGAGATAAACAAGATGGGAGCTTGAGACATTGTAATCAAGAATCTTAATTTAAGAAAGCTTTAAATTGATAACAGATAAATTTGATAAACATGTAAAAGTAATCCAAATTAGATGTTTTTCGAAAAATCATATGATGATAACCTCAATGTTTTGAAGTTGTTAACATTGAGACAAAGAGCCATGTTTCTAAGTTGCTGTAATTTTGTGGAGGATCATGTAATTTTCTTTTATTTTATCAATTTTCTGTAATTTTATGGAGATTGTATCTTACTTTTCTTTGATTTATTATGCTAGTCTTTTCTTGGGTTCTTTTTATGGGATAGGTGTGAAATAGCCCTATTTTTTTATTGTCATTTTCTGTTTAGGGATGCTTCCTTTGGTATGGTGGATTACTTGTCTATTTCATGTGGATGATTTCTTATTTTACATTTTACATATTGCATTTTTGATTTGTATACTCTTTGTATACAAAATGTTTAGCATTGTCATGATCATGGAAAAAAAAGATGATGCAAGACTCAAATTTTTCTAGAAGGATAAGTGAGTAGACAGGCTGCAAAATTGAAGTATCAACATATGAAGAGATGTTAGAAAACTACAATTATGTAATAGGAAAATATTAGATAGACATTAACATAAGTATTTAGTCACTTTAGAAGATTTCAATAAGGATGTTTAGGAATGCAATTTAGGTTGAGTGTTTGAGAAAGGATAACATGTATTTTGAAGATTCTAATTCTAAATAGTAATTTGGTATGAAGTGTAAAAGATACAAAGTAATCAATAGGAAATGAAAACATTTAGATGTGAAGGAATGTAGAAATATTAGAAGAAGCACATTTCTTTTTGACAAGGTTGAATTACACTCTAGTACATGTGTTGGTAAATTATAAAAGTCAAAATGAAATATTAATAATAAAGCGTAAAAATATTAGAAATAAATAGTTAATAAGGAATAAGTGGATTGGAATGAAGGAGAATTGAAAATTAAATTACTAGTATTAATTAGTGTGGAATGAAGTGCAAGATATGAGAACAATTTGGTGTAAGGATGTAAATGAAGCCTGATATTTGGAAAGAACAATTAAGAAAAATAATGTAGAATCAACCGAAATCAATGTTTTCTTGGAACTACACAATCTATGAAATGGATGCATTAATAGTTAAGAATAAATGCAAATTAAGTATAATGAAAATCCACTTTAAATAACAACCTTGAGATGTGTGGTGGGATAAATAATTGTATCAAGATGCACAATGAATGGGTCAAGTAGGGGCGAGCAAATGATGATTAGTTAATATGTTAAATCAATGGTTGATAATGAATTAATAGACTAGAATAAAAGAAGATTAGAGTTCAGTGTAAAACTAACATTAAGATATGAGTCAAGAGTGATGTTTGAGCAAGCCTAATTGAAAATGTAATAAAGAAAATTAAGAAATATTAGTGACTATCAGTTGATATCAAATGTAATCTATGAAACACATGAATCTATAGTGAAGTAGAAATGAAAATTAAGAATGATCATTAAATGATAAGAATGGAGGAGCATCATCCAACAATAGTTTATGTTTAGCATTTTGAAGGAGGAGCCCTAGATTGTATTTGCAATGTTACCATATGAGAATGCTTTCCATGGGGTGGATGAGGACTTTACATGCTATCTTAATGTAGTTTTGAATGCTCTTTTAAGAAATAGTGGTAAGGCATGATGCAAGATTTAGGGCTTGATACAAGTTTAATTAAGTATGCAACTTTCAAACTTGACGTATCAAATTGAAGTAAAAATTAGAGAATTAAAATGGATAAATAATGAAAATTTGAGAAGCAATTACATCGGTCTAGAATAATCAATGACTTTGTAGTAAAATGATTAACTACAAAATTTAATGATAGTTTTTGGAAAACATTATTATATTATTTTTGATGAATATAAATATTATAAAATGTAATCTAGCATATGATTTGAGAAATTTTCTTTAAGAATATATCACGGTTATGGACAAAATATACACAATAATGAATATTATATATTAATAATATAGTTGGAAGCAAGAGCAATATAGTTGACTAAGGATGAATAAGGAATATTTTAGACCTTACACAAAGGAATCAATTCACCATTTTTAGAAGAAGATGTAATGAATGAAGTAATGTGACATTAGCAATGCAACCTTAGAAACTAATAAATCAACATTTGATTAAGAATGTAGAAGGATTAAATATTAAATAAGAAGTGATATTGGTGTATGAACACATTATAACAAAGATGGTTATGAATATCATTCAATCATTACTTGTGGAGAAAAATTTTGCTGGAAGGCTTTATAAACTTGAATGATAATTTGGTAGGAACTATGCAATATAAGAAATGAATGGAACACACAAGAAGAGACATAAATAAATAAATAATAATAACGTTATATGTTAAATAGCAACTTTCATATGTATGAATGACTTACCAGCTACTACAACCAAGGGGATGAACAATTGTTTCTCAAGATTTACATGGGAAGAAAAATTTACAAGAAGCCTTGATTATTTCAAATAAAATTTTGGTTGGAACTATAGAATTTAAGAAGTGAATGAATCTATAGTTAAAAAAGAGATAGAAAGGAAAAATATGTATACTCTATATGAAACAATTACATTCAAGTGTAAGGTCCTACAAGATAGTTCAGCAAAATGTATGTATTTAAAAATAAACAATAAATCATTAGGATTTACCAATTGGGGAAGACAATTTAGCTTCATGTTTATAAAAATATTACGATGAAAGGAGTAGAGCTTGCCATAGAGTTAGAGAATAAAAAAATATTTCAAAATGGAATATCAACGTTTGAACAATGCAATGTTTGTGTATCTTCAATCTTTGGAAATTTCTTTTGGATTTTTCATTCTTATTTTTGATGCATTGATTTTTTACCTTTTGAACCTTTAATATCTTTTTAATTTAACATTTATTTTTTTTCTTTTTATTATAATTGTTGATTCATTAATTTTTTGGGAGTCTAATTGTACTTGTATTCTAGAGATTCTTCTTGTTTACGTTTTGTGTATGTAATTTGGGTTTCCCCTCTTTTTCTTTTTGAGCATTTGGTCCTTCTTTATGTCCTTCAATTGAACTATTCTTGTCTTGATATATTTCTCTAAGAAGCTTTCATATTTCTTTGTTGGTCTTCACATTGATCATTGTATTTTCAATTTTCTCATGAATAAAGTTGCATACTAATTGTTTACCTATTTCATATTATTTTGCTAGGTTTAGAAATTTTTTCTTGAAATTCTTGGTCATGCTTCATGGCTTCAATATTCCTTTCTTCATAGTGTTTTGAAGGTCATTTATTTTTTAAATAGTATTGTTAAATATTCTTATACTTTGCAATTTGACACCATAGATAATCTTGTTTTAGATCTCCAATCGACATGACCTTTTGTATTGACACTAATTGTTGAAGTTAAAATTTGATTGAAACTATGCAATCTGAGATATATAGAATGATCTATGTACCTTTATTTTTTGGAAATTTGATTTAACATTGTAATTCCTCTTTTTGATGTGCCACTCTAATTAATGAACCCTTATATGCTCTTAACTTGACATTTCTTTTTGGGTTTTTTGATTAGGATTACTAATTTTTTGATTTCGTGTGCCTCTGGATTTACTCTTATTATAGAGAGCCTTGCTAGCTCTTTTGTTTCATGAGTTTGACTTTGTTGTCTTTTGCTTTGTGTAGTTTTTTTTTGGTCTTATTTTTTCCATCTACTTGTACCTACCTTATCTTGATATTTTTCTTGCCAAAACTCCCACATTTCCTTACATGTGTATATATTTGTCATTATGTTTTTTATTTATTTACTAAAAGAATCGCATACTTATCCTTTACCTGATCTAATCTTATTTGTAGTAGGTTTTGAAATTTCTTCTTCAAATTCTTGGTTATGCTTCTTGGCTTAACTAATCCTTTTTAGACAATGTTCAAGATATCATTTGATTTTAGAACTAGCGTTGTTAAATATTTTCATACTTTGAAAGTTAATAACTTGGATAATCTTCGTCTAGATCTCCCATTGATATAACCTTTTGTGTTTATACAAATTATTGGAGTTGAAATTTAATCGAAACTATGCAATCTAAGGAATGTAGAATGTTCTACTTTGTATATCTTCAATTTATGGAAATTTCTTTTGAATTTTTTAATCTTCTTTTTGATGTGCCTTTCCTTTACCTTTTGAAACTTTGATACATTCTTGAATTTTTGATTTCTTTTCACTTTGTTTTGTCTCTTATTTTATTTCTATTGCAATGATCCTTGCTTTTTTGCTTCTTTAATTTGTTTATGATTTTTTTTCTTTTTGTAGTTTTTAGCCCTTATTTTTGACCTTCAATTGAACTATCATTGTTTTGATATTTTTCATGAAGAATTCTAAAACTTTCTTGATTATTGTGTTTTTTATTTGACCATTAACTCAACTACCTATTATTCCTTCCTTTCTTGTCTATTCCTTTCTCATAATGTTCCAAATGTCATGAAATTTTAGAAGTTGCATAGTTAGTTATTCTTATGCTTTGAAATTTTGTGATATGCTAAATCATTTCATAGTTTGGATAATCTTTATTTTGATATTCCATGGACAAAAGCTTGTACTCTAATACCAATTGTTGGAGTTGAATGTTGTGGAAGATGATCTTGATTAGTTTCTTTGTTATGAATTGTCCATGAGATAGATGCTTATAGATTGAAAGAGGACTATAGATTTTAGGATAGGCATCTTTAATATAAGTAATGAATAAATCAACAATTAAGAAGAAAAGCAAATAGAAAATAACAACATTCTATGTTGAATAATAACATTTAGGTATGAGGCTAAGAGATACATTGCATGTTAAATAAAAATTTTTAGGTGTACGAATGGATTATGTGAGATTACAATCAAGGGGATGAAGAATGATTACTAGAGATTCATATTGGAGAAAAACTTTTATAGGAAATCTTGTGAATTGAGATAGAAATTTTCTTGGGTTTAAGATGTAATTGAAGCTTGGTATATGGAAAAGAACATTAAAAAAAATAACATATTATCTACTAAAAGTTTTGTTTTGTTGCAATTTTGCAATCTTTAAAATGGATGTATCAATAATTTGGTGGAATTGCAAATTAAGTATAACAAAACTCAATATTAAATAACAATTGTGGGATGTTGGTGGGATAAATATAGCAAGATGCATGATGAATGGAAATGGAAATGATGACCAAATGATGATGAGTTAATATGTTGAATCAATGGTCAATAGTGAATTAATGAACTAGAATGAAAAAAGATTGGAGTTGAGAGTTAAAATAACATTAACGGATAAATAGAGTGTGAGATGTTGGAGCAAGCCTAATTAAAATTCAATTAAATAAATTATCACAAATTAGTTATTCTTTTACCCATTATTGAGAAGAAAAGGTTTTCCAGATATTAAGTCTCAAAATTACATAAATTAAGAAAATATAAATTAGAAAAATCTTAAAATTATCAAAACACCAATATTGTTTCTAATAATTCAGTGCAAATGTAGTATTAATTTTGGCCAAGAGGCCACTACGTCTCGTGCAATGGGGGGAGGGGGGAGTGTATTTTGGTGCTCTTTACATCATGTGCCATGTAAGATTCCACAATGGAGAAAACCATGATGGAAAGAGAACGCCATGGAAAAAAATGGGATGTAAAGTCCATGTCATGGAAAAGAAAAACACTATGAATCAAATTAATAGAACTTTTCACAAAAATTATTATTGAATAACATACAGTCATTTTGATTTTGGTTTTCAATATAAATATTAATTCTCCATGAATCAATTTGAGATTTTATTAATTCGTAAAATATATAAGATTCTCTCGAGCCAAATAATAGATATATATTATAAATATATAGCTAAACTAGTATTAATAATACAAAAATCAGAATTATGATAGAAACAATTGAACATCCTTAAATGGCAGAACAATATGCACAATTAAGGCACAATTAATTATGTAAAATTTCTTGGAATAAATGGGGGCACAATCTGAACCCGTTTGATGAATAACTAATTACAACAGTCATCATAATTAGTTTAGCCTTACCCTTGTCCCAACAAAAATAATGGGCGGACTAATTGCAACACCCTAGAAATAAAACTTACAATGCTTGTTTCAGCACTATTCTATACAATTTCTGGGAAGAAACCCTTCTAAAAATTAATCGCAACAGCAAAACGGGATCAGCTAATTACAAGTCAAGAATAAAAACCACGGTTCGCGGGTCAAGACATAACTAGCTCGTGCAATTCTGACGCAGAAGCCAGCTCTGAACTTGACGATGGCCATTCCTGAAAATGAAAAGCTTTCATCCTAGCACTGCCCCAAAGCCAAACCCTTATCCTAATACGCAGAAGTGCCTAAATTCATGATCTCCATGTCCAGGTTGTGAGCAAACAAAAGGAGACGAAGGAGTAGAAGAAAAACTTGTCACAGGCACCATTTCTCCTAAATAATGGTTATAGGCATTCATAGTCCCCATCTCCGGATACACGGTAAAAGATAAGGAGAAGGAGAAGGACCCGCCATGTTTCCCACAAAATGGGTATACCCAAAACTGCTATCTAAAGAATAAGGATCAGAAGAAGAAGCAGTATCTGCAACAGCCTATATCTAAAACTGCTATTTGAACAAGAAGGAGAACCTTCTTCTTCTTCTGGTCCTTTGGATAACAATTTTGGGTATACCCCGTGGTTGCAGAGTGCGGCAGTTCCAGGTGGTGCATCTTTGGCCCTGCTATATCAGAATTTAAATTGTAATGTTCCTCAGAGATACTGGCATGACTCATTAAGTTTCTTCTGAAGACATATCTTTGTCCTTACACTGGGGAAACAACAGTTTATGAACTTTGCACGTTATCTGGTGTCAACTATCCAAACTACGTAAATACTTAAATTCCTGTGTCTTGGTTGAATACTCAACATTTCATTGTGGTAAATCAAATGCATTTGCAGTGAAATTTCACAAAAAATGATTTCTTACCTCCGTGCTAGAAGAAACAAAGAACTTCTGAAGATATTTTACCATAATTTCCTGTGAGCATTGATTCCTAGAAAACAATAATAGCAGTCTTTAAGATAAATTTTCAGAAATTTAAGTCGAGCACTTACATGTAATCTGATACACAATTCTCCCAAAATTTGATGAGTAGATTCTTCACATGTAATGTGATATAATTAATTAGTATTAGGAGATAGCATTCAGAAGGTTATTATGCAAGGATGAGATCAGTTACTGTTTTACATTTTTACTCAGCTTAAGTTGCTTCCCTTTCATTGGACAATAAACCCACAGAACTGATTACCAACTTTTAGGGAGCCCATCTGCACATGTTGGTGCTCCTCATATGCTAGCATTTTAATTGCATAGCAAACAGTCTTATAACAATTATTGTTGTATCATATATAGTTTGCATTTTGTTTCTTTTTTAAAATATTTTGAATCATTCTTCGAAAATTAGATAGAATAAATAGTAGGGACCATCACTGGTGTGATGGTAAGGTGTTTGTTTCTGAAGTCATAAGACTTAGATTCGAGTGGCTGGAATGATCATTGAGCTTCCTCTGAGTGATGATCCTAGAGAGAATAAATAGCTGAGCTTCCTTTGAGTGATGATACTAGAGGGAATAAATAGCACTTACGTTAATTGCTAGTTTGAGATATAGTTGCTATTTTGACATATAGTAAGTAACAGGTAGTTCAAGAATTAAAAAATAAATAAAATTTAAAAATAGAAGAAACACAGAAAAGACAAAAAAGAATGCTTTCAACATAGTGAAATAAAAAGGAAACCTATAAAAACAAGAAACAGAATAATTGATTAAAAAAATGCAAAAGATAAGTATGAATAAAAGTCATGTTAAGTAATAAACATAGCTAGGATCAAGTAATGTTTGAAAATTAGAAGTTTATAAAAGGGTTAAAAAATCCAGGGAAGACAAATAAGTCTTACAGAAAACTTAACAAAATATTCAAAGTCCCCTAGATTATTTATTTTTGTTAAAATAGGTCACCCAGGGAAGTGGGTAAAATAACGTGGATCTCCGTTAACGTTATTAAAATATATGCCAGTTTCAAGAGCTTATTTAATATTCAATATACCAAGTTTTCCATGATACAAAGGACTAGACTATTTTTTTTTTCTTATCATAAATGTTATAACAATTTGCTTACAGCTACCTGCCTTATTCATTTCTGTTACATTTAAAACTTATATATCATTGGCAAGTTATCCAATTTGGACAATAGCATAATGTATCATAGCTGGTTTTCTTTTGTTCGCATATTTTGAAGTTTATTGTGTTCTGTTTCTGTTTATTTTTCTTGTTATTTTCTTTTTATATTTGTACATAGAGCAAATAACAAGAGACCTGCAGGCAAGAAATCTGTTAATATGGACAACGTTAGTCTTGCGGGTACACAGGGGGTTTTCAAATATGAGACTATGATAGTTACTCGGATAGCTTTAGGGTATGAACTTGCTTTTCTAGAATTTTTTGTTTTCTGATAGGCTATCCAATTTGCAGCTCATTGGAATGAAGAAGTTACAACCATACTAAAATCATTTTCTCAGGAGTTGCTTAACAAAAAAGAACAACTTGGAGAAAAGAAAAGAAAGAAGACTTCTCAAATGGGGAAAACGAGAATTTGTAATTTATTTTATTTAAAAAGATGGTTATAAAACAAAGCAATAAGGCTTGGGGAAAAGTGAATTAAAGTGAGGCTAATGTTTCAGCTGTGTCCAGTGGACAGAGTCTCCCTATCTTTCCTGATTGTTGGTAACTGCATAGTCCTTTGTTTTTCTAAGATTTGGTTGGTTGGTTGAGTTTATCATGAATAATTTGTGTATGTTTTGCCGGATAGGGTGAGCTACGTCCCTGTCAACAATAGTGAATGCCTAGTTCTGACCTCTGTATGACATAAGGGAATTGAAACTCACACAATTGGAATAAGCTCAGGCCAGTTCAACGTTCAGTGTTCCTAAA
Source organism: Gnetum montanum (assembly GCA_015680685.1). Classification (NCBI taxonomy): domain Eukaryota; kingdom Viridiplantae; phylum Streptophyta; class Gnetopsida; order Gnetales; family Gnetaceae; genus Gnetum; species Gnetum montanum. The sequence goes on along the minus strand of MNCI01006984.1, from coordinate 183,989 downwards.
AAATTGAATAATTCTCCGGTAAATTACGGTGGAATCTTGCAAAATGCCATAATTTTGGCAACAGGAAAAGTTTCGGCTACCAAATTGAGAATTCTTGTCAACAACACTCCAACCGTTACCGTTATAACGTTCCTCTTCTTCTTCTTTTTTTTAGTTATCTTCATCATTNACCGTTACCGTTATAACGTTCCGTTATAACGTTCCTCTTCTTCTTCCTTTTTTTAGTTATCTTCATCATTTTCACCTTCCATCATCCTTTTCATGAGAACATTGTTTGAAAGAAAATCTTTTTCAAAAGAAAGAAGGAAAAAAATTAATAATTAGTCGGTGCCCGACATCATACATGTAAAAACGAAATTCAATGGGCAGGTTCTTCCTCGTTCTTGGAGCTTATAGTATTAAAGTTCCCCAACATACTTAAACTTACATTCCTTTTCCTTAAAGATTAGTATTAATTGGGTAATAACTCGCTTAGTTATATAGATTATGTTTCTATAGTTTTGGCCAAGAGGATCTACACTTATAAATGATTATTTGGTGAGGAACAAGATTAATGTATGAATCAATTTGCAACATTTGGAAATGGAGTGGTTGACAAAGCAAGGTTGACTTGAAGTTACTTCAAATGTAAGATTTCCTTGTTCATCCATAAGTTTTGTATGATTCAAACATTAACCTTGTTCTTCATCGAATGGTCATATATGAATGTAGATCCTCTTGACCCAACTATAGAGATATGTATTATATATATTTATCGTATTGATACCGAATATTACAAAGAAATATGAATTAAAATTAAAATGTTGACTATTTCTAAAAATCCAAGCAATAGTTAAACCACCATTTAAATAGTTGTACAAACCATATTAGGTAACATTGTATAAATGGAATAGGTCATGGGTTTGAAGTTGCATATGAAAAATTTGAACAATACAAGAAAGAATTAGGAATTCCCAACACCATTAAATAATCACAAAGAGAAAGAACATTCTTTATTTAAAAGAACAACATATTATTATGTTTTACAATAGATGAATCCATGCTTATAAAAAAACCAAAAGACATATATCATCTAATTTTCTTCTAACTCAAAAAAATGTCTTTCCTTTACAAGCTTAGATTGAAAAGTTTTTGTTGCTAAAATTTTCCTATATTAGTGCAAAGAAAAAAGTTGGTAAATCTTTAAAAAATTAATGGTCCTTAGCTTGGATAGCACCACAAAAGTTAGACCTATTATTTTTCTTATCCTACATCAACAAATGCCTTATCTAATATTATTTCCTGTGATTTAAAGATAGTTACTGTACATGCCAATCGTAAAGGTTGCTACTGAGATCCTCCCCTAGTAATCAAAACAATAGACACATGTTAAGAATTACACTCATCAAAGAAACAACTAATGTAGGAATCAAAACTCACAATAACATAGGATAATGAATCTAATTGACTTTTCCCTAGAGAACACACTATTTGAACCAATGTACCAACATCTCCATTAGCTAAAGTTGCCTTTGCCCATAAATTAATTATAAGCATGACTCTTGCATTTTCACATAATAGCAATCCTGAATTCACTAGATTCTCTATTACCTAAGCATAGAACCATAGGTCTGTGCATCTTCAATAACATCCTTAGATTATGCACATATATTTTATCCTTCATGTCATACAAATGCATAAAGTCCTCAAAGCCATCTAGACCATTTGATGTGGAAGGAAATTTCATTCTAGAATGAAGAAATTTATAATTTTTATTAAGTATTTTATCTTTTTTATATTTAATGTGTGGTGAGGTACCCCTACACTCAACCATATGAATACGAGTGTTTCAGGCACGATCCGATCGAACTTCGTAGATAGGCTACTTGTGGTATCTAGATAGTTACTCATTGACCGTAGTTCATTGTCTTCCCATCTGGACTAGTATTTGCTTTGTCATGTATGGTTTAGTCTAGAGTGAGGTGTATGATGTAGTCCTAAACTAGTGCTACTCCCAGAGGCAATGGAAAATAACTTTAATTAAGCTAGGAGGAAAAGGGAGAGAGAGAGAGCTAAGCTAATAGGATGTGGGAGAGAGAATCTAAGCTAGCCTAAGTGTGATGAGCATCCATTCCTTAATCATCTGTACACATCTTGAACCTCATGCACGACTACCACTAGGATTACCAAGCGCATGGCCTGGGTACACTACTGGGATACCAAGTAGTCACACTTGAATGCTCATGATTAAGTCATACTCATTCCATGTTTAAGGAGTTTAGGTTGAAGAGATATTAACTACAAAAGCAATAAATAACAATAACAATTAAATAATTAAACTAAGTGAATGCTACAATGATGAAGTAATCTCGATCTTTATTTTTGATCATGTGCATGTCCAAGTACATCACTCGAATAAAGGTTCAATACAATTACAGTCATCACACTACGAGCATGCACTGGGAAAAAGGGTTAAGAAGAACTAAAAATGAACTAACTTCTATCTACTGACTGAAAAACTAACTTCCTTTCCCGTGTTCCCAATTTTGTATTTATAGGCTCACACAAGAAACGTGATATTGCGTATCCGATATCGCTTGTCAGGCCACGATATCGCATTCCCAATATCGGGGGTCTAATATCGGGACTCATTAGACCTGATATCTTGCACCTGATATCAGGGGTCCAATAATAGGGGTTTGATAATAGGGGTCCGATATCAACACTTGACAAACCCTGGGTCATCATACCTGCATGACTGAATAACAACTCGTCCTTGAGTCAAAGAAAGTGAGGAACAAGTTCAATTGATTACATAGTGGATAGGTATGGGATTATTGACTAACTAGAAATTTATTCATGCCACAGTGGAGAGTTTAACACAATAAAATTGGGACACAGACATGGAATTACAAAATTTATTAGAACTCATGTGGTTCTTGGTGGTGGTGGCTCTTCAATGGATGCCTTTCCTTTGTCCTGTGCTCTAGGCTTCTGAGATTGATACCATTGAAGAAGTGCCTGACGTTTCTCCTCTTCTACCTGAGGATTATGAGTTTTCCATGCTAATTTTCCAATCTGTGATGGATTCAGCACTTTCTATAAACACGGTAGCTACGGGAACACTTGGTTGGCCTTGACATGCCATGCCGCAAATAGCCGCCATTCCTCTTCATAGGCTTGGGCCCTAACCTCTCCACCTTTTGTTTGACTAGATTGTGTAGTGACAAGAGTTCCCTGATGGATGCTAAATGATTGTGCCTTCTTCTCCACATGTTTTGCATGAGGTCATTGGCCTTTGCCTCCCCCTGGGCATTTAGTTACACCTTGAGAAGGTCCTCCTTGTTGTCCTCTTTTAGGGGCCATCTATAATCACAAAAAGATCAATTATTAGTAATGTTATTGAAAGAATTTCAATTATTTCATACCTTATTTCCTTTAGTAAATGTTGAATTCTTTACTAAGTGTGATTTTAGAGTTAGAAAATTTTTTTCAAGGAAGTTTCCCTAAAAGTTTAATGTCAAATCTGGTTTTTTTAGGTGACACATCAAAGGACACGTATTGGTTTTGAGAAATGTTTGATAAAATGATGATAAAGGAAAGAATATATTTGGCAATGAAGTACTCAGAGGGTATAAAATGATGTGGTGGTGTGAAATAGGTACAAATTACAAAAGTCATGCAAGTGGGTCCTTCTCAAAGTAGGTTCCAACCTATAATGCCCTTGTGTAACCACACCTTAAAATTTCCATAGGCACTAGAAGGTTTAAATGTAATCCACACTAGTTCCACAAAACACACACATGTAGATGCCACCATGATGAGGTATGAATTCAATGCTACACAAGACATGGGTCAAAAATACATGGCAGTGAGATGGAATGAATTGTAGAGATCGGGACATGAGGTAACTGACCTAGGACATAATGAATCTAGATTTCAAGGCATGATTAATGTGTCATTAGCCTATTGCTCCAAACTCAAGACCAAGTCCATTCCTCTAATCAATGACATCACATTGTTTCATCCCATGATGGACAACCATAAGAGTACCATGACAACAAGGCATGCAATCACTTGGCATTTCATTTAAGGGAGGAGTGATTCGGAATTTCTTTACGATACTTTTTGTCTTGATCTTTCCTCTTTTTTTTCTTTTTGTTTTTTGTTTTTGATATGTAATCTAGAGAAGCCACCTACCTTCAGGCATGGATGCATGTATTTCCAATGGGACCTCCTAGAATGGAATTTCTATTTTTTTTTATTATGTCTCTTTATTACTCATACTCCCATTTTTCATTAGATCTACAAGGATCTTAGTACATCCAAGCGACATGATAGCACCTAAAAATGTCACCAAAGAGAATCCATAAGTCCCCTTTATGTCACACCTTGGTCATTCCTTCTTGGTCCATCATTCTTCACTCTAAGCATAATGAGCACAAAATTATTTTAAGTTTTTATGATGAGAAGAATATCATTGTACCTAGAGTAGAACCTCTTATTATTAGAGTGGTTGGGTGGATGTGATGGCCTTGCTATCCAAATAATTAGTCACCTAAGACTTGATAGCATAGAACAACACCTCAACCAACAAGTCACATGAGTGTTTTATTCATAGATGAGATTACTCATAAAAAGACAAAAAAATAAAACAATAAATTGAAAGATAAAAAACTTGAAAAAAAATTATAAAATTAAAGAAAAGGAAAATATTTATTAATTCTACTATTGTTAGAATGGGGGATATCCCCCCATAACTAAACGGTTGAGCATAGCTATAATTAATAAATGGAAGGTTAGGATCCTTGCATGTTGAAAATATTAGAATCTAATCATACTTATCCCATTGGGGTTCACACATTTGATTAGAGTTGACATAGTGGGGAAAGTTATAAGATGTGGTTAATTTATAAGGAGTTGACCCACTATGGTACTTGCGATTGTAAGATGGTATGCAAGGATCAACATGTCTCCCCATGTGGCTATATTCATTGGGCCACATGGTTGTTGGAGTATTGAGTGATGGCCCTAATAAGGTAACATGAGGCATTGGGTTCAAAGAGGAAGATGCACCACAGTGTTGGACTTGTGTTGAGTTGGTGAATGTAGTGGTTTCTGAATTGTGGTGTCCCTTTCTACAATCACATCTAAAGAAGGGACACCTATGATGTTGTGGAGGATTCCCACTGTTATTGACAATAGAAGCACAAGTAATGTTCATGGGTTGATGTTGTGGTGAAAATCCTTTAGGTAAAATTGGTGGCGATGTAGAAGGAGGTGAAGGATGAAAATTTTGAAATTGAGAAGAAGTGTAAGGTACCCAAGGTGGTGGCCTTGTCAAAGAGGGTATGAGTGGATAGTATTTTGAAGAATGATAATGATGAGGTGAAGTAGAGGATGATGATTTGGTTGAAAAAATAGGGTGTTGAACATAGTAAGCATTTGGAGTTGGGACATACAAAGGATATGGTCGGGTTGGCGATGGCCTCCCTCATGATTGGGGATTTTTCCATTGTGGTTGAACCTAATATTTCTGTATGAAATCTAGATGTAACATTCCTCCCCATTGCTCATGTAAATGTGACAAAACTGGGCATTGGCCTTTGGGGTGATCATACAGAAAGATGTTGCATTGATATGTGAAGTTGGTAGTTGAGTTCTTATTCTTATTATCTTCTACCCTTTGTTTTGATTGTTCCGTGGTGTCTTGTCCTATTTCTTGATTTGGCATAGTTTTACCTCTACTATTGTTAGAATATTCTCCATATTTTTTGTGCACCCACTCCATCATCTTATTAATCTTTACCTCGATTTCATCTAGTAATTGTTGCATTAACAAAGGTAGAAATGGTTGCTCTTTCTCAAGGTGATCTTATTTCTCTTCTTTATGGCTATGGACCTTTGCTAATTTGAGATTTTGGTCCTATTGAGAGTTTTCAACATTCTCCCATTTAGCCATTTCTACTTCTTCTTTTTCTACTTGCTTAATAAGCTCTTGGATTTAATGGGTTTGTAGCTTGTATAGTTGACCTTGGGCATACATCCATAGGGTTTCCCTTGTTTCATTATAGAGCCCATTCATGATGTGATGCATTAGCCTTTCCTCAGAGAATCCATGGCCTGGGCATTTGTTTAACAAAGAATAGTATCTTTCTAAGGCCATGCACAAGGTTTCATGTTGCCCTTGTTTCCATTCTTGGATTTGTCTCCTCAAGGCTAACACTCTGGCATAGGTTTGATACCATTCAGTAAAGAGTTCTACTGTTGTTGGCCAACTATGGATTGATTTTGGTTTTAAAGATCTGTACCACATTTCTACTTCGCCAACGAGTGTCATAGGAAAGAGCTTAAGTTTTTTCCATCCATTATCGATATTATTCCATACACAAGAATCATAAAAGGCTTGTATATGCTATTGCGGATTTGAATCATAGCCTCCTGTGAACTTGAAAAAGTTTTTTAAATCAAGCTTGGGTAGATGGCTTTCTTTATGATGCCTATAGGATATTCAAATGGCCTCTTGTATAAGCATTAGTCTCTTAGTGGCCAGTAGGGGTTCATTGTCACTAAGTAGGTTGTGAATTTGAAAGTTGAGGCAATGTTGTCCTTGTTCATGTTGGCATTCTCAATTTTCTTTGTGAGCTTGATTTTTAGTTCTATGTCGATCCCTTGAAAGGTAGTCATCCATGTCATAATCTAACATTGAAGGAGTAGAGGAAGAGGAAGAGAAAGAACTAAAAAACTTTTCCTAACTTTTGTGAGTTTTCTAATCATCCCCTAAAAAATTATTTTTAGTTATTTAGAAGGTCCTATGATTTTTGGGCCTCCTCATTCTATGGGCTATCCCATCCTTACTAGAGGTGTCATAGTTAGTTGACAAGAATCCTTGAGTATCGTTGGGACACTCATGAACATATGGAATTCCTGCATAAAGTTGAGTACTCCAAACTTTGTCATCATCATATAATTTGTTGGTTTTCTAATGAATTTCTTCACTAGTTGTGGCACTAGCATAGTCTTTTGAGAGATACATTGTTGTGAGTGGTGTGTGACTTAATTTAATTGAATTTAATTTCTTTTCTAAAGGATATATCATTAATACTTGTTACAATGATCTTGTATGATATAACTAGTCTAAATAATTAACACCGTCCCCAGCAACAGTGCTAATGATGAGTGACGAGGTACCCCTACACTTAACCATATGAATACAAGTGTTTCATGCATGATCCAATCAAACTCTATAGATGGGCTAGTTGTGGAATCTAGATAGTTACTTTTTTATCATAGTTTACTATCTTCCCATTTGGACTAGTATTTGCTTTGTCACATATGGTTTAGTCTAGAGTGAGGTTTATGATGTAGTCCTAAACTAGTGCTACTCCTAGAGGCAATGGAAAATAACTTTAATTAAGCTAGGAGGAAAAGGGAGAGAGAGAGAGCTAAGCTAATAGGAGGTTGGAGAGAGAATCTAAGCTAGCCTAAGTGTGATGAGCATCTATTTCTTAATCATCCATACACATCTTGGACCTCATGCACAACTACCACTAGGATTACCAAGCACATGGCCTAGGTACGCTATTGGGATACCAAGTAGTCACACTTGAATGCTCATGATTAAGGTGTACTCATTCCGCATTTAAGGAGTTTAGGGTTAAGAGATATTAACTACAAAAGCAATAAATAACAATAAAAAATAAATAATTAAACTAAGTGAATGCTGCAATGATGAAGTTATCTCAATATTTATTTTTGGTCATGTGTGTGTCCAAGTACATCACACTCGAATAAAGGTTTGATACAATTACAATCATCACACTATTGGCATGCACTAGGGGAAAGGGTTGAGAAGAACAAAAAATGAACTTACTTCTATCTACTGATTGAAAAACTAACTTCCTTTCATGTGCATCCAATTATGTATTTATTGGCTCACATAGGAACTGTGATATCATGTATCCAATATCGCTTGTGAGGCCACAATATCGTGTACCCGATATCACGGGTCTGATATCGGGACTCATCAGACCTGATATCTTGTACCCAATAATAGCGGTCTAATATCAGCACTTCACAAACCACGATTCATCAATATTCATAAGAGCCTCCTGTAACCTTTGCAACCTTGGATGAACATTTTTTTAAACCCCTCATTATAGGACCCCATGATAATTTATTGTATTTGAGTATATGTGATTAGACTCTATTGGTGGTCATGGGGGTGTATAGCTAGTGATGAAAGTATGATGATATATTCTCTAGAGATTTGATGATATTATACTTATGATTATGACTTATCATGACTATGTATATTTATCTTGCTAGATGTATAGTATGATGTTTTGTGGCTATCATGGGATGAGGGTTGTAGAGAAAGATTGAGAACTAGTAGGTATGACCTTGATATTTATGCTATGATTATGCATTTTAGCTTTGGTATTGGTATTGTTTAGTAGATCATGTTATGTGATTAAGAGTTAATGATAGTTAGTTAATCATGTTATGATGCCATGATGATTATCATGTGATGCATGTTAAAGTTGTATGGGTAGTTAGCATATTTTATGGTGCATGCATGACTTTATGGTTATGTTGTGGATGAGATATGATGTCTATAAGATCTATCAATATTTTTTTTGGACATTCTATAAGTGGGTTATGAAGTGTGGATCCCTCAACATTAGGTAGGGCAAGGGAATTAAATGTGAAACTTTATAAAATGTAAACTATAAATAAAAGTTATTTTATTTTATATATATTATTAAAATTAAAAAATTATTCACCTTTTATTATTACTTCCCCAACCACATTTCCAAGTTTCTAGTTTTTGTGAATTCTTCTTCATCTTTGTTCTTCACCAATTTGTAGCTAATTTCTATGATTTTTGGGATGTTAGGGAGTTGGTGCTAGATAGACTGCAATTTGAAAGTTCTATTTCAAGCTCTAGAACATCTAGGACTTCATTAGAATCATTTTTGTGCTTTTGGTTTGAGCTTCTAGTTTTGGTAGATCCTTCAAATTTTCAATGAGTGCCTTGTTTCTTATTTCTAGTGTTTGATTCATATGCATACTTATGGGATTTCATGCCTAACAAATAAGAGTTAATAAGTGAATTTTATTGAGGTTGAAAGCATATTTGTGTCACACATTATGTTGGAAATTTACTATGATTTTTGGATTCTTGGTTGTTAATGCATAAAATTTGGATGCATCAATACTGGAAAAAAACTCATTTTAGGAGACTACTACCTAGGGCACCTCCTGTATGGGTATGGAAACCTAAGAATAGTGTTAGCTAGAGAGGGCTATGTGACATTGCAACAGAATAAATTAAACTAAAAGTCAAGGAAAGTTTGAATAGAACAATTGTCTTGAATCCCAAGATTTAATGAAAGCATAATAGTTAATTAAAAAAATAAATTCCCCTTGGTCCTAGTGCTACTATCATTCATGTCATTGGTCCATTATAGATGCCACTATAGCCAAAACTACTCATAGTTACCAAAAGAGGGAGATAGAAGAAGCTAGATTCCATGTCACTTTCGGTCACGTGTCGGTTGTTGCTGGCACATCTACTATAATCCATCACCCGCTATCATTCGCAGTTGTTGCAGCAGTGTACCATCAATAGTCAGACATGCGTTTGATGCATACATGTTGACTATAGCTACTATGTGTCAAAGAAAGGGAGACTACCTAGTGAAAGCGAGGAGGATCTAGTAGGGCTTGAGAGGGGAGGTCTCTCTTCATTGAGTAGTAGCGGATCAACAAGGGGAGATCAAGCCTCCTCTTCTTCCATTTGCAATGATTCATCCTTTTCTCCCAAGCAAGGGCATAGGGGGATAGGAGCCAACAATCACAAAAATGGCACATCTGATAATGATGTAGCTACAGATAGTAGCAAGCTCTCTTGCTTTCACCAAAGAGCAGTGGGGGATCCTGGAATAGCTAGGAAATACGTAGGTAGTAGTTTTCTTCTTCTATGTGGTGGGCTGTGGTAGTCCTCCCTTGCAACTGTGGTAGTGTTTTGTAGGTCCCCTCACCTCTGGGATGTTCCTATGACATGTTCATACCACTGCATAATCAGTAATGTGTGACTGATAGTGTGCTTGTGCAGTAGGTGTGTCAGAGGCTCTGATGATGGTAGTGGTGCAAGTGGCTGGTAGAATGACAAATAGTCTTTATTTTTCCTCCTCTCCTCTTTGGCACATAGGCAATCCTCCTCTCTCATGTTGTAGAAACTACAGTAGCAGCACCAAAGAGGTAGCACCTACCCATGGTAGTTTCTCTTTCTCTCTCCTCCTCTTCAGGTGACAATCATAGTCTTGCTACCTGGCAGTGGATACCATTGATAATGACAAAAAGACAACATCAGCAAGTTTGGGGAAAATTTATTTTTAGTTATTTATTGTATTTGAGATAATAATTTAATTTAAATTCCAAATTTCCTTCTTCTTCTTTTAGTTTACAGTTTGCAAAAGGCCACATAGCCCCCTCCAGCTAAGATTATTCCTGGTTTCCATACCCAGGAAATAGTCTCCTAAAATGAGTTTTCCTTCCTAGTGTTGGTGCGTCCAAATTTTATGCATCAACATTGGTATGATGTATTTTTTTATGATGTTATACATGACTTAATACCCTTTAGGGATTATAAAGACTTAATTGTTGATCTTTAAGGCATAGGGGGCTAGGAAGGAGGGATGCTTCTATGGGGGAGTGTGAATATCATGGAACAATGTTAGGATGTAAATTTGATGTTCATCATGTTTTATATGTTGTATTGTCATCACTGTTACATGAAATTTGTGGAGTGCAACTGGGAGCAGGTTATGATAAGATTGTGCTCTAGTTGCAACTAGGATTTTCTAATAGTTTTTACTAGGAATGTAAGCATAATTTCATCATGATGCTATTGTCATAGCCTATAGTGATGAGACATCTAGTGGAAATTTTCATGTTAATTGTAAGTCCTAGATCTGGGAAAGTGTTTTGTGCATCCTGTGTTTATAGTTTAGCATGTTAGTTAAGGTTATTGGTTCTCTATAATGCATCCTTACCTTCAGTGTCACAATCCAAGGTTCATGCCTGATTCCATGCTTTTTAGGATGATTCTAGCTTCATTCAAATGTCCTAGGATCATTCTAGCATTGGCCTTTGAGTTCCAGCTTGTCACAAATGCAACGTGGTGGATTGTGGCTATAGGGAGGGGGGTTGTGGATGTAGTGCATTGCTATCTTGCATTAGCACATCCTAGGCATCAAAGTAATGGTGTTGATGCACCCTTTGCCTGGCTGTTATTGCTTATCTTTGTTGGTAGTGTGACTAGGTTGGCTTGCATGGCATTGACCAACCTCCATTGATGCCCAAGCACTGATGAACCCTCTTTGTTCCCATGCCAAAACTATAAATACCTAAGTTAAGTTTTTTTTAAATAAAAAGTTAATACTTAGTCATTTCTTGGAGATTGTGGCATTTAATTTTGTGAAGAGCTCTTCCTCCCTTGGATAAGTTGATTTCATTCCCTATTTATAGGTGTTTTGAGTCATCGGTCTCACAATTGCAACTAGACTTTATCATAGTGCTACCATGCATACAGAGCTTGGAACCATTTTCTTGATGTGTACTCGAGTTTTTGCATAATAAATAAAGCTTGGTTTTTCCTCACTTTAGCATTGATGCCGTAAACATTAAAATACCAAAAGCATCATAAAACATTAAAATCCTAAAAATATTTATTTAATTCTCATTTTTATAAGTTGTAATGATTTAACCTTATTCAAAGAGGTTACAATTGTATGGCATGGTGATGGACCATCAAGGTTATAACTAAGAGTCATTTTATTACATTTCAAATGTAGTGTTGCACCTATCCCTTAAGGAATTGTGACACATATAAGTGTGCGTGTGAGCATTATCCCTATCCCTAAGTGGGATTGCAATGCATGTGTGTTTATTATAATTTATTCTTTATAACCATAAAATACATAAAAATCATAAAATATAAAAGTATAAATATTCCTTTATCTTTTCCACCATGGTAACATAGGTTTGAATTGTATTATATGTATTATAGTATATTTTCTATTTTTTGAACACAATGACATACATGAGTGTTCCTGGAAATCCACTCAACATCATCTTAGAAGCTTACAACTAAATTACATCATGATTCAAATGATATATCTCTTAGTCCAAAATTGGAAACACCCCTATTGGCATCATTACTAGGGAAAGTACTCGTAAATTGCTTGGAAATACTTGTACAATCTCTAATTTGATTTTTATTCAAACCTAGTATATGTTTCTTAGTATTGTATGTAGGTTTTGAACAAAGAAAAATGGTGGATGATGTTAAGAGCCCACCAAAGATCTCAACAAAAGTACCAAAATGAAAAAAAGGATTCTATTATATTCAAACATGTGAATGATCCAGATTTACCACCAATTGTCTTAACTTATCATTAGGACAAGCAAGCAAGATGGATAACATTCATGGATATTTTGCAAAGAAACCAGTTGTAGCTACAAAAATATATCTAGAAGAGGTCTTAATTAACCTTGGTCTATAGGAATTTTTCACCTTCTATGTGGCTTTGAAGCTAGATTTTAGCAACTATAAGCCTCATTTGAGGTAAGAACTTCAAGATAAGATGGGATAGGAGAAGGTCTATCATGGATTTTCATCTAATCACTTAGATGAGAAGTGAGGTGAGAAAGCAAACATCAAAGACAAAGGACCACTTCATCTAGAAGGCCCATGGTTGAAGGCTATCAATTCTAATGCATCTTGAACCTATGAGGATGATCTTCTCCCCAAGTTCTAGCATCTCCACCTATTAAGAGAATCCATTGATGATAGTTCCCCCTTGTTTGATTGTGGTGATTATCATGAACTTAATATAGTTGTTTGCATTTCAAAGAAGCATGTTTGTGATAGTAGGATCAAACACATCAACATGATTGATGTTTCATTATACAAAGGGTATCCTAGTGATGATCCCCAACCTCATATGCAAGCATTTGATAATGTGTATTATCAACAAGGAATCATTAGTAATTGGTAGAAGTTGTGGTTATTCCCTTGCATCTTCATTGAAAAAGAAAAAACCTAGTACTAATATTTGCCACCTAAATTAATTCAAGCATGGATAGAAATGATTAAAAATTTCTACATCAAATTTCAAACCTATGCCTACATTTTCTACATCCAAAAGGAGATGGCTTAATGAAGGAAAAAAACCCATGAATTACTAGACATTACCATGGATAGATATCATAAAACTGTCCACTACTATCTGAACCATTGCCTTAGCCAAAGAAAGTAGTTCATGCATATCATGGAAGACCTAAGGTAAGATACAAGTGAGTGAGTAGATATGTATGCAATGGGCTAGGTACAAAAAAAGTCCATGGCCCAAATCAAAGTACTTCTTAACACTATTGCTAGCATGGAAGGTGAATGAAGAAAATGATAATCTTTAGAGAAGTATAACCATGATTCCATGCATACAAAGGATCTAGAATCATTGAAGGTATAGTCAAAACTTCCTTTTCTATTGAGGCCTTAGCACATGAGTAAGTTATAACTCTTAAGAGTTTGGTAGACTTGGCCCACCAAGTGAACTAAGTTTGGGATGTGATGGACAAGAAAATGACCATTACCCTCAAAGACATTGAGGGTAGAGTAGTTGAAGCAAAAACAAAACAAGTTGCATCACTTGGACATAGAAAAAAGTAGGAAGGTGAAGGTAAGAAGAAGCTCTCTTTCTCTAAGGGTGTAAAAGAAGATTTAGATACAACTTCCTCATCCTCCAATAATAAGGATCCTTATGAATATTGTGTAAATCCTCATAACTTGTAGTGCTACCTAGTCATGGCCCACATAATTAGTGAAATGGTATGAGATGGAATTTCCTTGAATCCTAATTTCATTAGGAGGTAAATATGGAGGACTCCCTTTTACAATACATCATATTATCTTGGAGGTGTGTACTTGCAAGCCATGCAATAGTACAAGCAATGGCTAGCTCCAAATCCTTAGGGTGTTGCTCCATGGAATTTTCCAATGCAACAACAAATGTCATTTCTTCCAAATCCTTACTTCATTAACCCTATCTTGCAAGCTTATCATTATCAACAAAAACTTTGATCCCATGCAATGTGGAATCCCAAATCAGCCACAATTAAGGAAATCCAAATCTTGTACTATTTCCCACTATGTTAATAATGCTTCCATCTATGTTGTTGGGAAATATTACAAGCTCATATCAACTTAGTTGGAGAGAGAAATTCAAGATCCTATAGCAAGAGATTTTTTTTGTAAGCCTAGATAGGAGCACCATGGGATTGGATCTACCTCATCCTATTCTTCATGTGGAGAGGATAATTCTTCCAATAGAATAGGAGTCCAAATTGTAGAGGCCTCTATATCATTCCATGAGTGCTATTAGAGAAATCCATCCACTCCAAGGAAGGGTTCTGCAAATATTTATTCAGATGTGATGACACTTAATAGGAATGGCATTGTAATAATTACAATGACTAAGGTGGTCATGTGGGTAGTAAAAACATGCCATCTACCTAAAAATAAGACCAATTGTAGTAGTCCCATGGTGGAGATCCAAATTGGTGAGAAAGGTTATCTCCTAGCTTTGTGTGTCTCTAGTTCAAGAGTTAATACTATTTCATTGCAACAATACCTTGATTGGCAACTTCACTTCCTCAAGACTACCAATGTCATACTAGAGCTAGCTTACTAATATTATACATACCTTGCGAGATAGGTGAATGATGTTATGAATACTTTGGTGGGATGGTCATACCTTGTTAATTTCTTGGTGATTAAACCAAAAAATAAGATGGGAGATAGCCTTTCTATCATCATGGGAAGACCCTAGTTGAGCACCATTGATGCTAGGTTGGTTTTCCAAGGCCTCCACCTTAAAATTGGTAGGAAAGATGTAATTGGAAGACACATTACAAGTGAATCTCATGTGATCCTTCCTAGCATTGTGGCAAGCATGGTTGCAATTGCTATGTCATAGAGCACCTCAATGCTATCAAAGACATAAATTACTTTGAAGAACATCTGGTTCATAAAGCCACACATCAGGTATTTAAGAGACCAATCAATGCTCTTGCATTATCTAATGTTGAATCATCTAATTTAAAAGTTGAGAACACAATGAAGGTAGTTATAATGATGTAATACAATCCTTAATTTTGGGGCATTTTTGGCTTGTCCTAAGATATTTTTAATTGCCACTTGAACTCAAGCCATTTCTTAAAGGATTGAAGTATTTCTTCCTTACATAAGGTCATTCCATCATCATTAATTCCTTTCTGATGATAATCCAAAATGTTAAATTGAAAAGGATAGTTGCAAAATGGAGAAAATCATTTACCTAGTTCCATGATGAACTAATGAGAATTGATACTTTGATCTATCAAGACCACATATAGATGAATCTGAGTGTTAGATGTTGGTGGATGCTACAATGTAGACTCAATCCAAATATGTGGGATGTGATGAAAGGTGAAATCACCTTTCTTCTACAAGTTGGTTTCATTGCTCCTATTTCTAACAATGAATGGGTTATAATGACTATATTTGCACCAAAGAAGGGGAACAAATGAAGAGTTTGTATTAAATATAAGTTACTGAGTGCTTCCACCTTTAAGGATAATTTTTAATTACTCTTTTGAGATTAGGTATCGGACAATATCTCAAGCTAGGAGCACAACAACTTTCTTGATAGGTAATCTAATTATAATCAAATCAATATAGCTATAGAGGATCAAGACACAATTACCTTAATTTATCCATGAGGGACCTTTACCTTCAAGCACATGACATTTTGGTTATGCAATGCACCAACCATGTTTTAATGGTTGGTGATGTCTATGTTCCATGATTACATAAACAAGAGTATGAAAGTCTTTATGGATAATTTTTCCACCTATAGAAAATCATTCTATTACTACTAGGTGAACCTAAATCTAAATTGGAAGAAGAGCCAGCTAATGATAACTAAGGGCATCATTCTTAGTCACAAAGTTTCAAAGAAGTGAATTGAAGCTAATCCTAATAAGATCCATACCATCAAGAACATGACACAGATATCCACAATAGTTAAAGAGGTGCAATATTTTCTGGGCCACACTAGCTACTATTGTCATTTTATTAAAGATTATTCTAGAATATCCAAATCCTTATTTGAGCTCACGAAGAAAGACATTATATTCCTATCAAAAAATGAATGTGAAAATAAATTTTAGTATCTAAAGAAAACATTAATTTAAACCCCCATGATGTAGATTTCTAATTAGACTCAAACATTTCATATAATGATAGATGCTTTTGATTTTTTATTAGGTGATTTCCTAATGTAATTTGATGAGAAGAAGAGGCCCTAAAATAGCCACTGTGCTAGCAGAAGCATTATGGGGCCTCAAATAAACTATACCATCACAGAAAAAGAATTCACGACCTTTGTTTTTGCAATCCAAAAATTTATACATTATGTTCTAGGATGCAAAATTTTCATTCACATTGATTATAGTACCTTATAGTTTTTCATGAACAAACTATATATCAGTCCTCATGTGATACAATGGCTTGTTCTCTTGTAGAAATTTAACCTTCATATGATTGATCACAAGGGGGTTGACAACGTGATGGTAAATCATTTTTCATGGTTAAGAATTGGCAACAAGGGGAAATGCATGCTTCTTAATAACTTTTCGAATGACAATATTTGTAATGTCACTTTCAAATTCAACAGTAAACCTTGATGCCCATGGTATGTGAATATCCTTAATTACCTGGTAGCCCAGAAGCTTCCTCCTAGATGGGAAAAACATAAGATCTAATGATTCTAGCATGAGATGAGGCCTTACTTGGTTATAAAATGGCATCTCTAGAAGTGATGGCCTAATGACTTAGTAAGGTGGTATGTTCTTGATGAACACTAAGGAGATGTCTTGGCTCATGCACATCATGGCATCTATGGTGGACACTATGCTAGAAAGTAAACCATGAGAAAGATACTACTCATGAGATATTTTTGATCCACCATGTTCCATAATACTCAATACTTCATGTGTTACTATGATAAGTGCTAGTGTGAGGGAGGTACATCCTCATGTATGAAGGGACCATAACACTAGATACAAGAACTACAGCCCTTCAATTTGTCAGGGATTAAATTTATTGGTTTCATCTCTCCTACCTTCAATGCTAAGCCATAAATTATTATATGCATATATTATTACATGAAGTGGGCCAAATTTTTTGCTATTGAGGACTACTCATCTACCACTACAACAAAATTCCTTTGGAACAATGTGTTCCATAGGTCTGACATCCTATGAATCTTGATCTTTAATAATGATACACATTTTACTAGTAAGATTTTCAAGAATTTATTGGAATCTTATGGGGTTAATTATAAGCTAACTTTCCATTATCATCCATAGGCCAATAGGTAGGTAGAAGTTACTAACTGTGAAATTGTTAGAATACTTAAGAAAATGGTTAGTAGGTACAAAAGAGATTTTTCCAACAAGCTTAATGGAGAGCTTTGGGCCTATTGAACAACATGAAAAAAATCCATTAGTTATACTATATTTGAATTAGTTTATGAATAGGTTCCACAACTTCATATTGATCTTGAGATGAAAACATTGAGTAGTGTTGCAAATTTTGATATGATCTTAGATTCTGCTAAATNGTAGTGTTGCAAATTTTGATATGATCTTAGATTCTGCTAAAAAAAAAAAGAGGTTGAATCACCTTGAGGTGTAATGAATTAGAACATTCTTACACCAAGACTTGCCATGATATTAGTGTGAGATAGTTTGATTTTAGACATCATGATAAGGTCCTCTATTTTAATATACTACACATGGTCCATTTGAGTAAGTTTAAATTTCAATGGAAAGGACCATATATCATCCATACCAATCACCAATCTAGCTCAATATACATCTACCATTCTGATGAGCTAGATAAAATATTTTTCATTAATGGACAACACCTAAAGCACTACAGAGAATATCTTTTTCCTTTGAGAGTACCTAATGATCAACATTGTATTCTGTAGTTAGAGTTCTATCACATAATAAACATGGATTAGTCATGAGGGAGAATCCTTCATGTAATGCCAAATTTTTTCTTTTTATTATACTATTTTACTTATGTACCTTAATCAAGTTCATGTGTTTAGTTGGTACTCTTCATATTTTTAATCTTAATGATCAATCATTCATGATCTTTTATTTTTATTAAGTATGTTCACGTATGTAGGAGGAAACAAATTAGTGTGCTTTATGAATGCTCATCTAATAAGCCAATGGTGGATGAGTGAGTTATAGATGTGATGATGATGTAGAAACACTAAATGGATCTATTTGAGCACTGAATATGTCATTGAGGATCCTTGTGCCCATTGAATATGTCTAATTAGTGTCATTGAACAAGGTGCATATGTTGCTATTGGCACATATAGGCCATTTAATGGAACAACCTTTATGATTGAAAAAGGATTCCATTTATCGTCCATTCTATGTTGATTTAAGAAAGAGATGACCTACCTATAACATCCAAACATTTTACATTGAATTTTTAAAATAATTCTATATCAATTTAAGAGAGATATGATCTACTTGTAACACCCAAACATTTTACATTGAATTTTAAAAATAATTTATGATGGAAAATTTAAAATCAAACATGTAGCTTTAAGGTTATGGGTAGATGAGTGTTCAGAAAAAGTTTTGAAGATAAGAAATTAGTGGAAAAGCCTCAAACAAAAATCCTAAGGTTGGCACCATTATAGAAATCATGTAATTGTTGGACATGAAATTATCATGTAAATTTAAGAAAACAAGGATAAACTTCACATACAACATTTTTCTGCTAATGAAAATTCTACAGGCTATGAATAGATTAGCTCCTAAACTAAGGAACAAGGAAATGGTGGACTTATTTGCAAATGGTGAGGTATAGAATCCTAATGAACTCAAATTGTTGAAGGAGGATTATGCTCTTTCCCATGAAGAATTATATAATAGTAAACTGACCATGAAGTTGGAATTTCATATGCTAGATATTATAGCTACATTTAAAGGGAATTATCCATCTTGGTGTCATGAGAAGAAACTACAGTGCAACATTTGAATGATTAATTTCATGACTTTCTCAAGAATCATAATCTAATGGTTCTCAAGTTGCCTCACTGGAATGTATCCGTAGAAACAGAAGACATAGCGTGTTAGCTTCCTAGCATGTGCTACTTCTAAGCTTTTCTCTTTGTTGTTATGTTAGCCATTACATTAGCCACAACATTTCATTTCATCACTCTCTTACTGGAATTCAAATGGAAGAAGAAGAGAATTCACCAAAAACATGAGACCACGCTAAAACATTGCATTCATTGAGTATAATAGAGAGTAAATGAAACAACTATGTTTCATTGCAAATTAAAGTCTGGGGCTATTTTTTAGTCTACTTTTGATGGATGCACAGAGCCTACATGAAGCTAAACTAGTTCACATTCACCATAACTCTCAAAGAAGCTTCAAAAATCAGTGATCTTGCATCTAGAAAATAGGGTTATGGATGATGCTAGCCAGGTGTTTGACAAAATGCATGAGTGGAATGTAGTGACATGTAGTGGACTAATCACTAGATACATGCTCAAGGGTTAGGATGATGATGCTTTCATATGGTTTTCCAATGGCTTAAATGTAGGTTTAAGCCTAATGATTATACAGTTTCTATAGTGATTGCCTCATTGGGCTAGGGAAAGTAGACCCATGCCTTGAGTCTCAAGTTCAGATTCAGTCAATAATGCTATGTGGAAAGTGAGCTTTTCAGCATGTATGCTAGATTTGGATGTGTGACTAAAGCAAAAATCACGTTTGATGTGACTGAAGTGAAAATCATGTTTGATGGATTGCAAAATATAACACAGCCTACATGGAATTCCATGATTAGATGACTATCACATGACTATCAAGTTCATATCTATATTGATCAAACAAGAAGTTAATGTAAGAGATACATGCCACTTTCATCATTTAAAATAAAATAAAAATTTATTATTTTAAAAAATGAGTTTTTGGGACAATTGTTTAATGTCCTCTATGGATAGAATGCTTGTCAATTATAAGTTTTATCCATGATAGTTATAACTAACTACCATGGTGGTTGTAATTAATTCTCACTAATTTATATGGTGGTTGTAGCTAACCACTATAGTGGTTATAACCAACCTTAATATCTTATGATGGTTGTAACTACCCAGAAGGCATTATAAAAAAGAGTTTCAAAGGTAGAATAAAAAGAGGAGGAAGGAACTTGAAAGAATTATGGAAGATTACTTGTAAAGAATGGCTTGTTAATTGCATCAACAATTCAACTACTTTATTTTAATCTTTTTGAGTTCTTTTTTTTTTAAATTTTTTTTTTCTTAGTTGCTTAGCTAATGGTTTAGATAATACTGTGCTTGGCATTTAATTTTGGGATTTTTTAATTGCTCTTATAGATCTATTTTTGTGCAATTATAGACTTCTATTTGGCTGCCTTATAAAAGCTTATGCTTTCTTTGAAAAGCTTCTTGAGAAATTCAATAGTAATGTATTTATGAAATTTCCAATTCAAGTCTAAAGGGTCTAGAAAATGTTTGATATTTTGAGATGACTTGAAATAGCTTCAATTTTTAAAGTATTTTTCTTGATGTTTCAATCTTGAAATTGTTAAATCATTTCTAATAGCTCTATTATTTGCAATTCTTGACAACTATTTAACTAGCCAAATAATAGCTTGTATTTTTTTATTTAGAAAGCATTATGGTAGTTTAATAATAGTATCTTTTACGAAATTGCTTGTTGAGTTTAGAATGTGATGAGCAGTGACGTACCCCTACATCCAACCATACGAATTACGAAGGCATTACACATGATTCAATTGAATTTCATGGACCTATAGTTATCTCATACACTAGTTTCTCTAGGAAGTGAAATGGCATTGAGAACATTTGTTGTCTTTCCAAGTACACTTGTGAGGCTCAAGAGTATGCTTGAAGTGTAATTGAGGCATATGAATTTTTGTCATTTTATATTTTATGGATGTAATTTCCTACAATAAGAATAAAGAGTCAAGTAGAATAAAAGCTAAATTCTCTATTGCCTAGCTAGCTTAACATAAGTAACCACCCCACTTTCTTGAACACATCTTGCCTAGCTAGCTTAACACAAGTAACTACCCACTTTTCTGAACACATCTTGAACACATAGCACTGCTGGGCTACCAAACATTAAGCATTGCTAGGTTACCAAGTACTATATGAATGCTCGAAGTGGTTGTTCTTGTGTTCATTAATCAACTAGAAATAAATTTCTTAATTCAACTACATTAAATTAAAGAGAAATAAAGAAAAGTGCAATAAAGAAAATATTAAACTATTCTCAGTGCTGCAAGGTTTATCAAAAGAGTTCATTTTATTCCTGTCACACTCTGCACTTAGGTACATTAGTGCTCAATAGACAACATTACACACTTTTAGACTCCTTTTGTAGGAATTCAAAAAATATTTTAACTTTGAGGAAAAAAATGGCAAGAGCATTGCTACCTTGCTTGAAAGCTGAAAACTAAACTATGCCTAAAATTGGAACCTAGCCACTATATTTATAGGCCATGATGTTAATGTTAGGCCCTGACGTCACATATGTGACATCGCGGTAAACAACAATGATGGTTCATCATACCCCTATGACTAAATGAAAACTCATCCTCGAGTGAAGAAGAAGAGAAACAAGTTCTTTACAACATAACATATTGGATAGGTATGGGACTATTAACTAACATTACAAATTGACTCAAATGAAACAAACATATAGACTCAGAGTGCCGAAGTGTATAGAATTACAATCTTTACAAAATGGGATGTTCATGAGAAAATAAGTGAATACCTTGGATATCACTGACATCCAACACCTCTTGGTACTAGGAGAATGAGAGAGAAAGAAGAGATCCTTTGATCATGAATGGTCCTCATTGTGTGGTACTGCTGTGTTATCCTTAGTGAAGGTAGTCCTTCTTTCAATCCATGTTTTTCACTATAATCACAACAAAATCATGAATTATTAAGCAATGTGTAACACATAACTATTAAATGCCTTGTATCATCGGTGGTTACACTTGGCTAGGTTGTGATTGTGGTTGATTGGATCCTTGAGTAGTGTTAGCAAGAAGGTTGATAGATAGGGTTGATTAAATTAAGCAATCCATGAAATTGAAAAAGTTAAATACAAGGAAATACTTGAAGAGGGTATAAGAATTCACAAGAATGAAAAGGAGAATTCATTAAAAACTATTGTGAAGATGTGTACAATTGGATGTCATTGATGGGATAAACAAAAGGAATTTAATTGTAAGAGTGTCTAAGGGTAAAGAACTTAACTAACACAACCAAAAGATATGTATGTGGATCCTTTCCAAAGAAAGCACAGGCCTTTTTGTGCTTACATAACTTCAAACCAAAGAGTCTGTGGGTTCCATGAATGATTGATGGTTACATAATTTTAAGTACAAAAACCCGAAAGAAACTAACTAAGAATTCTGACACATCAAACTAGGACATTGAACCAAAACATGAAACTAATAGTGAGGTGAGACAAGGAAAGCATAGATGGATGAGAGATAGAGTGGAATGGAGTTTCTAATTATGGTCACATGAAGTCTCTTATGAAATTTGTGGTTAAATGACTTAATAGAATCCATCCTTAGTCTAGACCAAAACCAACCATGTTCAGTGACTTTGCATCGACATTCTAAGACTAATTCATCCCCTGAGACACAAGAGTGCTTCCATAGAAAAACCACCATTCCAAATTAGAGAAGAATTTGGAAGTGAGGAAGGGCCTCAGTTAGAGGAGAAAAGTCTCATAACCAGTGCTTGTAGCCCATTTATTTGGTCTAAGGGGTGTGCTTTAAGTTTCCATTATTTTTTCTTGAAATAGGAACCACACCAAGCAAAGAAATATGCATTTATTTTGTCTAAGGAGTGTGCTTTGAATCCTCATATGTTTTTCTTTTATTGATAAAAACCACACCATGTATGGATGTATGCATTTATTTTTTCTAGAGGGTGTGCTTTGAATTCTCATTGCTTTTTTTTTTCTTTTGATGAGAATCACACCATGCAAGGACTTATTCAACTTCCTTTTATTGGATGACATGGAATGGTAAGAAATTCATGGAAACACATATGCACCCAGGAAAATAGAAAGGCACCAAGAATACCAAATCCCCTTGAAGCCATACCATGTTCAAACCTTTGAATCCTTCCCAATTCTAGAAACTACCAAAGTTACAAATTTATTAAATTTTTATTAATGAAAAATGTACTACATGTTTTCAAAACAAGGAAAACCATAGAGTTTGTGGATGGGTGGATGTTGTGAGCTCACTTCTTGTTACATGAAAAGAAACCATGCCCTAATTATCCAGAATGAAATTCAAAGCTAGAAACTAGACACCAACAATTAAATAAAATAATACATGCCACCATTAAGTAATTCACTACCAATGTACCTGGCACTTATTAACAAAAAGTTAGAAAACCACATCAAATAAAATAAAATATAAAAGAAAGTGTAAAATGTTCAAGAAATATCAAATGTACTAACAATGGTGTAAAATAAAAATTAGAAAATATTAATAAATAAAAAAATATGTAAAATAAAGAATGTGTAAAATGAAAAGTTGTAAAGCAAAAAATTTGAAAAATTAAGGAGCTGCTTAAATAATTAGCATGGTTGGCCATCTCTCACATAACTAAGTTGAAAGAAGGAGGAGATTTGAAATATGGAGCATGGTTGTCCATCTGATGAGGTGCTTATTGTGTTAGCTAACATATGCTCATGGAAATGTTTAATTTGTTGGATGTTGACAAGCTATTTTTTGTTTGGGATCTCAAGTTTATAGATCATCATGGTCCTAGAAGAAAATGTCTTGTAAATAATGTAAGGTCCTTTCCACAATGTTTGAAACTTATTTTGTTGAGGTACTATTTGCAACCATTTGGGACGCGACTGCCAACGAGTGTCCTCGAATAGGATTTAGGTGCTTGCTAGTCTTTGGCAACACCAAGGCACAAATACCTCCAAATATACTCAGTAGTTAATGTGAGTATGTGTGTGTGCTGTTGCGGTGTGCAGTTGTGAAATATGAAACGATTGCATTGTGTGTAAACTACAAATGACTTATCTTAAAAAGATTCAGCCAACTTTTCCAAGTACTGTGAGTTATTGAGAGTTCGTATTTTGTTCAATTGCATAGTCTACGTGGTCCTTATAATACCTACTTGTAACAAATAAAATTTTACAAAAACATTTGAGCA
>MNCI01006984.1:131538-158572 GCA_015680685.1 Gnetum montanum | reverse complement strand
TGAATAAAACTGCAACTCTGATTTATCGGCATCGGCCCAAAATATCTCTTGACACTTGTCTTAGTGTGCCTTTGTGCCTTTGTTGCCATGTTCAGTGGACTGGTATGGAGATATCGAATGCATCGGTGTCAAGCATGGCTGCTGTTTCAGATTGTAGGTTCCAAGAGCGAATGACATTTGTGATTACCATTTTTAACCGCCTGAAAGTTTGAAATCAGTTCTCGGTTGTGATGTTGTTTCTGTTTTCAATCTTGTTGCAGCAATTAACCTGTTTCTATATTTTCTAAGGCATTCATGGCCACGATGAACCCCTGGGCACACAACGACGAAATTTGCTGAGTTATTTGAAAATAGTACTAAGGTGGGTAGGGTTTGGTGATGCGTAGAATAGCGGCACAGAAATGGATAAGGTTTGGTGGTGCGTGAGGTTGCGGAAAGGCCCTTGTGACTCTTTTTAACATGGCACAGAGGCGATCAACACTGCTTGTGGACTGCTGATTCAGACCTCCGTCGACCTAGAAAAATGAAATGGTGATGTCTGCTCTCTTTTTTTTTTTGTTTTTGAAAATAGCAGAACAAGTGAAACAAAGTGCTTCCTTGGGGTTACATGGTGTGGTGCTTAGCAGTGAAATGAACCCTCATCCAGTTCAAATTTTTATCAGAGGGCTTGGCACAAGGAACAGGTCTCGGGCTCACGGTCCTTCAGGAATTTTGGCGATCACACTTTCTTTTTCAGGCCCATATCTCAATCATTGCTTTCATTACCAGGGTTCGTGTGGCGATGTTGATTTTTCTGGTGCCTGTCTGCATTGCGATAAACACCGTGTGGCTGATGATTTCATTACTCCTACTGCCCAGGTAAAAATGTGATTTCCTAGAACGCCATGATTTTCTGGAATGGACTAGAAAACTTTCAACTTTTTTGGTGTTTCAGAAAATCAGAGATTCAACCCCATCAGATTACTTATGTTCATGTTCTGTTTTCTTGTAGTCATGTAGGATTTGTGCACGAGTGAATAATATTTTCCGGAATTAGAGAGAGACCTCAGAATAGTTGACGTTGCCTTCAAAAATTTAAATGATAAATTTAAAATCTAAAGGAAAGTAAGGTTGAACAAAGTCTTTGGAATAGGTCCCATAATCCTGTTATGAGAAAGACTAATGCTCTTCAGCTGTGTAAGCTTGTTGCCCAAGGATTTTGACCCTTTCCATCAAAATATGAATTGCAATGTTCCTGTTCTGCTGAATTTGTGTTGTTGTAGAGGTTGCTTTCCAAAATAAAATGGATAGAACACAAATTTTACTAAAGATGCTCTCTGATTTGTTATATTTTGATATCATATAAATGATAAATTGGACTTCTTCCGTAATCCCACTATGTATAGGAATGGGGCTTCTATATATATATATATATTTAATAAAATAAAAATGCTATTGTTAACTTATTCATTTCCTCTCAAACCCAAATTTTAGCCACTTCTCCAAAAAATTTTAACCAATTTAATCTTACCAACCTGTTCCATGAAATGGCCAAATGTGCCAACAGGTACGTGTGTGGGATTCTAGTAAAGAACCTTGTCTCTTGATTGAAATTTGACTCTTTTAATTTTTAGGTCATGACACTTTTTGTTATAGGCCCTGTGCAAATCATTAGATGATAGGGCCACTAATTGATTTTCATTTAGTAGGTTGAGATTCATCAATTATTCTTTTTGGGATAGACTCAAGTCAAGGTCAAGGTCACAAGCTATTAAAAGTGTATAGAGTTTAGATTAAATAGGAAGTGTTGGTAGTTTATTGTACACAAGCTCATAGGGAGAGTAGCCTATAGGAAGTTTCCAAGTTGACCAGTAGCTCCAAAGCGCATCATTCAATTTTGTGCTCCAATCCTTTCTATACTTGCTAATAGTTCTTATTAGTATCCTTGTGACTTCCCTATTAGCTTGGGGATGGTAAGGTGTTGTGAGTTTCTGTTCAACCCCTAGGCATTGCATAAGCTTCCAAAAATTAGTGCCTATAAAATGAGTTTCATTGTCATAAATTAACGTACGTGGCATACCAAATCTATTTAAAACATTTTATTGTACAAACCAAGCAGTATTATAGGATGTAAAGTTGATGAAAATTGCTACATTTTCCCATTTCATACAATAGTCAATAGAAACTAGGATGTACACCTTTTCATTTAACATGGCCGTGATGAAACCCATGAAATCAATGCCCCAGATGTTGAAGGATTATAGTGGTTGAATCCATTGTTGAGGTTCCTCCATTTGAGAAGTCATTTCACCATCTTGTTGGCATCATTCACAAAAGTAGATGTAATGGTGGGCATCCTTGAAGAAGAGTGTTGGCCAGTAGTATTTTTCCATTAGGATTTTAATGGTCATGCATCTTCAAGCATAGTGTCCTCCATAAGGACCTTAATAAGCATCTTGGAGAACATGAAATTGATCAACATCAGGGACACACCAATGAACCAAGCTATCAGTGCACACCTTGTAGAGGTGTCTCTTGATCTCCATGAAGTACTTTACCTGGAGAAGAAATTGTTGTTTCTTCTAGTGGTTCAACCCTTATGACATCTTCTAAGTGAGAAGATAGATAAGAATGTTATCATATCATTTTGGCTCATTGGGAATTTGTTCAATTATAGCCTCAAAAAAGAGGAGTTCATCAAGAAATGTATCAGATAATGGGCTCTCTTCCTCTTTGCTGACCCATAGCAACCAAGACAAGTAGTTAGTGACCACATTCTTAGTGCTCGTTTGATCTACCATTGTAAGATGAAATTCCTACAAGGTCACTAGCCACAATATAACACAAGGGCTTACCATTGGCTTTTTCATTAGGAAGTAGATGGCACGTGCACAAACACCTTATATCCAAGTGCATAGTGCTTGAGTGTTTCTAGAGCAAACACCATGGCCATCAATTCTTTCTCTTTGGTAGTGTAGTTTAGTTGTGCACCCACAATGCTTTGGCTAATGTAGTGAATGTAATATGGACATTTCTTGTTATCTAACTACATCAACATAGCTTCTAAGGCATAATTTGATACATCCATCATAATATGGAATGGTTTGAACCATTTGGATGCTTTTAGGATTAGAGTTTCTACAAGCTTCTCTTTCAGTTACTAAAATTATTTTTCACATTCTATGGTCCAAACAAAGGAAGCATATTTCTTTGTTAGCTCAACCAATCATTTTATGATCTTAGAGAAATTCTCTATGAATCGCTAGTAGTAGCTAGTATGTCCAAGGAATGATCAAATATCTTTAATTATTTCCAGCTGGCAAATTATTCCTTGGATGACCCTTATTTTCTTAGGGTCTATCTTAATTTCTACTTGTGAGATTTTGTGCCCTAGTACAATGCCCTCTTGGACCATGAGGTGGCTTTTCAACCAATTAAGTTACAATGTGATTTGAACACACCATTTCAGCACCTACTTAAGGCAGTCCAAGGATTTCTCAAATGTAGCTCCATAGGTGGAGAAGTCATCTATGAAGACTTCTACACCACTATCGATCTGTTGTTGAAAAATTCTCTAGATTAGGTGTTGGAATGTGGTAAGAGCATTGCATAGACCAAACAACATCTTATGATATGAAAAAGTTCCCCAGGGACTCATGAATGTTGTTTTTTCTTAGTCATTTGGTGCAATTTGAATTTGGTTATAACCACTATAACCATCTAGAAAGCGGTAGTAACAATGCCCATATATGGTGTTGAGCACATGGTCCATAAATGGAAATGGAAAAAGATCTTTCAATGTTGCCATATTCAGCAACCTAAAGTCAATGTGGACCTACCACTTGCCATATTTCTTTGGCATAATTACAAGTGGGCTAACCCACTCACTATCTACAATGGGATAGATGAACCCCACCTTAAGGAGTTTCTTGATTTTCTCCTTGACGATTTGCTTCAATTTAGAATTCAACCACCTTTATGGTTGTCATTTTGGCTTCATGGCTAGGTCAGTGTAAATGTGATGTTGGCATATCCTAGGATCAATCCATGTGAGTTCAAGATATAACCAAGAAAAAGCTATTGACCATCTTTCAACTACTTTCAATAATCTTTTTTTTTGTTATAGAGCAAGATTTGCATTGATTATGATAAGATTATTATTTTTCAAAAATACATATTTCATTTTGGTCAGTAATGTTTTCAGTTCAAGGGGGTCATGCTTAAATTTGTTAGGAATTTCCAACTCTTCCCAGTGGGTATCATCAATTGTATTATCAGATAGTTGGTGATGAACCTACTCTAGTTCATCCATGCTTGTGACATATGCATATGTCAAGCTCTCAATTGGTTTCATGCAAAGTGTGCTACTTTCTAAATCAATAGTCAGTCACTAGTTACCCTCCTATTTTATGGCTATTACGTACAAACACCTTTGAATTTTTGTTTCTAGTGCACACTATTTGCATGTAGAGATATATGCTTGCTTTATGGACCAAAGTTTCTACACATAATTACACCCTATATCATTGTACACAATTCATGGAACTCTCTTATTCTCAATCTTCCCAAATGCATTTTCTTTAGATATCTCTAGGGAAAGATCTTTGATGTCCATTTTTGCATCAATGATGCTTAGCCATGACCTTCGCATAATGATTGGGAAGTCCCCTATGTAGTTCTCCACTTTGATTGCCAAGAAGTCAGTAAGATAAGACCACCCATAGATAGTGTTCACAATGTCTTCTACTAGTCCCAATGGAATAGTGATAGACTAGTATGCCAATTCCAATTTGATGTTGTTCTTATTAAAAGGAGGCAAGTTCCAAGTAGTGTACATCTCATGAGAAATCAAATTAACACAAGAACTTGAATTGAGAGGAGCTTTGCATAGTTCATTCCTAGCAATCTACAAATAAATTAGAAGACTTCCAAGATCAACTAATTTCCTAAGAAGGTTTTCTACACAGATCCAATTAGACATAGTGTGAGTAAGCATTATGGTATAGATCCTTGAAAAAATTTGGTTANGAAGGTTTTCTACACAGATCCAATTAGACATAGTGTGAGTAAGCATTATGGTATAGATCCTTGAAAAAATTTGGTTGAAGGAGGCCCAAAGGAATTTGATATGGAGGAAGAGGCATGAGCAGGGTTGTTAACTACGGGTGTAGGTGAATGCTTAGGTAGACTATGAGGTTGAAAGAAATGTCTTTTCTTTGATAAAGTATTTGACCCCTCTAATTGATGATTGGATTGAAAATTTATAGCCCTCATAGCATTGTGTTGTTGCAGTTGAGTGGGTAGTTCACCTTGCATTGGTGGAGTAGGCAATAGCTATGCAACTAGAGGAGGAGTATGTGCAAGGATAAGAGAAGGATAAGGATAAGAGGTGATATCCCTTCTTTCATGTGGAAAATGAGCTCAGTAATAATATAAAGGGTGGTAGTGAGGCTAGAAATTAGAAACATGATTGGAGGAGTCACATGGAGACATGGGCTATTGCACGTAATAACCATATGGATTAGGCTGCTGGTAAGGGTACTATTGTCTAGATGGTGCTAGCACCCATGATTATGGTTTTTTCCATTGTTGATACTATTCATATGGTTGCAATGAAGCTCCACTTAGATAATATGGTTGTTATTGGTGGAACTACCTAATATTACCTTAAGGATAAGGTAACCTTCTTGATGTCTACCTTTGTGTAAGTTATGGATGTAAGGCATACACCCCACACTCTTGTAGATGTGACACAACGGGGCAACATGCCTTACATGTTCAAACTAATAGATGTTACATCCATGATCATCATCTGATTCACTATCTACAACCTCTTCTATTGCATCAATCTTGCCCTTACCTTTGTAATATGCATGTTCAGGTTCGTTGCACCTCCTACACTCATGCTCACTACTTTGTTCTTTGGACTCAGCAATTTTGAGAACAACTTGAAATCTATTATCCATTGAGTCCCTTAACTAATCAAACTTTGTTGTAAGTTCAAATTGGAATTTTTGAAGTGTCAAGGCTTTCTTATGCATCCCTTCATCATATACAGACTCATCCTCACTATCACAGAATCGAATATCCCTCTTGTGGATGTAAGGATCACGGTTGTACTCCTTTACACTTTCTCTTTTTCTTATTTCATCCTCCTCTTTGTTGACCTAATCTATTCACCTTTGTACCTAATGGGTAGTTAGTTTTGAAAATTTTCCTTAGGCATAGACACCAAGTGTTCTTCTTATCTCATTATAGAGCCCATCTACAATGTGGAGAAGTTGAGCCTATTGAAAATAATCATGCCTATGACATTTGTGCATGAAGGCATAGTATTAGCTAATGGCAACATCCAAGGGTTTTTGTGTTTCTTATTTTCACCTATGAATTTTCTTCCTTAAGTTGGACACTCTAGAGTATGTTTGATACTTATATTTGAACAACTCAAGCATGGTACTCCATCGTCTAATAGATTCTAGCTCTTAGGACCAGTACCAGTATTTTGCTTCTTTGATAAGTGTCCTAGGGAACAACTTTAGTTTCTACCACTCATTCTCTATGTTTTGCTAGGCACATGGATCTTGAAAATTTTGAAAATGATTTTGTCGATTAGAGTTATATCCTTCCTCAAATCAAGGAATATTTTGCATGTCTAATCATTTGATCTGACTATCTTTCACATGCCTTTTTGGAATTCTAACTACCTCTGTGATGTTAAGCATACTTTAGGTAGCAAATAGAGGCTCATTGAGGCCTTGATCATGGTGCCTACGATGCTCTCTACTACCCCTTCATTCATGGCAATGTGCCTCTCTTGAACATCTGTGCCCTCAATTTTGTCTATCCTAATGGTCCCTTTAGTTATTTTATTTCCATTGGTCATTTCATTCATTTTGATCACCTCCATCACAATCTCACATTCTATGATCACAATCAAAGCTAGAAGAAGAAGATGATGATGAAGGGAAAGAGGAAGAAGAATCAATACCATCACAGTGCCTACTACCACCTACTTGGTGATCGCGACCATGATTAGAATCATGCTTCTTGTCTACATCCCTATCTTGACTTGCTCCTCTAGATCCTTCGTTTTCATTATATCCCTTGTTACCAGAATTAGAATTGTGAATTGTGAAGTGAAAATTATAATTTTGACCTTCATCATCGAAGTCAAAGAGAGGAGTTCCATTGAATGAAAAAATCCCAAAGAAGGGTTCCCCTCTAGCTTACTGGCATAATAGGAATAGGCAATCATTTAAGTTCTTTTCCCTTCAAAAATTCATAGTGCTGCTCTAGTTTCCAATCCTATAGACATTGTGCTTCAATGGAATGATAATCCATAGCATGAGCATCATCCATAATATACTCCCCATTGTGATCTTGAAGACCACATCATGCAAGCATTTGATAAAGCATTGCAAGAGCAGCACGATTAGGCAGCAACACAATGTTGTCCTCCATGTCACACCATTGCAACTATTCATCCTAGTGTAGGATAAAGGTGAAGTTTGGCACATACTCGTTAAGATTAGTATATATATAATTCAATACTATTGAGGTTTAACAAATTAACTCTATCAGCCTTGGGTAGAGAAGTGCTCCTATGAGAAGAAGATATTTTCAATTAGCGAATAAAAATTAGTGTTTTCTGATAATTTGTTGTGGTAATTGTGAAATAAGATATGACTCTAAGGTTCATTCCAACAATTTAAATACTTTTCACTGGATCCTAGAGAGCACACAAAATAACAAAAATGTTCCTAGAAACAATGCCAATGATGAGCAACAAGGTACCCCTATGCCCAACCATACAAATCACAAAGAAATTACATGCAATCCGATCAAATTTTGTGGACCTATAGCTATCTCATACACTAGTTTCTCTAAGAAGTGAAATGATGTTAATAATGTTTGTTGTCTTCTCAACTAGACTTGTGAGGCTTAAGGATATGGTTTAAGTGTAATTGAAGCATATGGATTTTTGTCATTTTATATTTTATGGATGTAATGACCTACAACAAGAATAAAGAGTCAAGTAGATTAAAAGCTAAATTTTATATTACCTAGCTAATAATAATAGCATGATAAAAATAAAATGAAGATATTAAGGAAATAGAAATTTAACTTTAGTTATTAATCCACACATATTGGTAACTTTAGCATCTCGGAGCAATCATGTAAGTGCTCCACTAAACCAAAGCAAGTGGTTAAACCAATATCCTTATGAGCCATTCCCATGTTCAACCCATTACTTGGATCACTCAAACTCCAATGTAATAGTCCATGAAAATCTCCTACTCCATCCCTACTCATGGCCATGAAGGCCCAAAAGTCTCTCCCTTAGTAAACTTTAGTCACATCAATTATTGCTTCCATCTAATTCCTAAATCCATCTATTTTTAGAAATCAAAATTTGTAATCATTAATTCAAAATATGATCATATTCATCATCTAGTGTTCATGGTGTTGTAATTTCTATTAGAATTGGGATCAATAAAAATAGATAGAGGGATTGATAGAAGGATTCTAGTAGAGAAAAATCTAAGGAGGCTACCATGCATATGTGCATGAATGAAGGAAAACCAAAATAGAATCTTAACTTCTAGATGTTTTGTGGTGTGTTTCCTTAGTTTGATTTCATCAGTGGCTAGACCATGAAATAATCAAGGCTTGATGACATTGGTGAAGGTAGGTATGACCTTGTACTTGAAAGAAGAACTTGGAGAGCTATCCCTAATGGGTGGATAAGTAACAATGATGATCTATGGTAGTGGATCTTTCATAGTATGTGGGACATGCTCACATGTTTCATGAAACAAGTAAGTGATGTGGCATATACCCACACTCTCTCTTTTCCATTATGCATTTTCCATTCATTTTATTAAATGTCTTGTCCATTTTTATATGTGGCAAAAATTTGATCAAGAAAAGCAATGGATAAGATTGGCCACCCAAGGAGATGAACTCATGTTGGATGCTAATGTCTTACTGGTTGTTAGGAATCCATAGGTTTCCCATCAATAGGTTTCACAAGGGCAAGAGAGGCAAGATCCTGCTATGGTGATGAATCACATTTTTCATTGGCTCCAATGTTGGGTATCCAATGTTGGAACCAAGATGCGATGTCGGATATCCAATGTCACAGGGTATATGCCAACTTATAAATATAGCACTTGGGCTCACAATTTTTATATCACTTTTTATCATAGTTAGCGAAAATCTTGCAGTTTGTTTCCTCTAGAGTTAGAATATTTTCTAAGTGCTTGCAGTAGGAGTCTAAATGTGTACGGATCTTTATTCAAACACTAATGTACCTAAGCATAGCAGTGTGATGGGAATAAAAATGAACTCTTTTGATAATCCTTGCAACACTGAGAATAAATTAATGTTTCCTTTAATCTAATTTACTTTAATGCATTTAAATTAAGCAATTAATTTTTAGTTCTTAATGAACACAAGAACGACCACTTCAAACATAAATATAATGCTTGGTAACCCAATAATGCTTAACATTTGGTAGCCCAACAACACTATATGTGTTCAAGAAAGTGGGATTGGTACTCATGTTAGGCTAGCTAGGCTAGTTTAGATCTTATTTTCCATTTTTCATTAGCTTAGTTAATTTATCTCTTTATTATCATTAGGAGTAACACAGAATTAGACAACATCATATGCCTCGCTTTGGACTAAACCATACATGACAAAGCTACCACTAGTCCAAGTTGGAAGATAGTGAACTACAATCAAAGCCTAATGATCTAGATACCACAACTAGTTCCATCCATGTAATTTAACTGAATCATGTGTGAATTCTTATGATTCATATGGCTGGGCATTAGGTTACCTTGTCGCTCATCATTGGTGCTGTTGTCGACTGATGAGTGGCGAGGTACCCCTACACTCAACAATACAAATTTGAGTGTCTCACGTGTGATCTGGTCGAACTCCAAGGACTAAGTGCTTATGCACCCTAATGGAACACTTAAGGTTAATCAATTTTTGTCTTCCTAGAATTACTTTTATTTTCATGGTTGTATGGTTAAGTAAGCCTGAGGTGTATGATTTTTATGTCTTTTGTCTTTTTAATTCCTTATGCTAAGAGGGAAGGGTGAAGAGACTAAATGACTAACTTTAATTAACTAAGAAATAATTTCCCTAGCATCAGTATCCATTCCCACTTGCCATACACACCCTGAACCAGTGCAACACTCCTGGGATTACCAAACGCTACTCGTTACTGGATTACCAAGAGTTACACACGTGCTTGAAATGGTCGTACTGAATGCACTTAACTAGGAGAGTTAATGGTTGAGAGAGATTAATTATCTAAGAAAGCATTTAAGAATTTAACATTAATTAATTCCTATTTAGCTTAGTCCATGTACTGCAAGGTTTATCAAAAAGTTCATCTTTATTGCCATACACAAATGTGTGCTCAGGTACAATTTGCTTGAAAAAATATTTGTTTACTTTAAGATTCCTACTGTAGGCACATGGAAATTATTCTATCTCTGGAATGGTAAAACTACCAGAGTTTAGCTAAGGGTCTAGATCTAGATGGGAAAATAAGGGAAAGCCACATATTATTTATAGAAATGTCAACAGGCTACGATATCATGTACGCAATATCACAACCCATGCGATATCGCATCTCATCATACCCCCATGACTGAATGAAAACTCGTCCTCGAGTCCCTTACAAAATATTGGGAAGGTATGGGATTATTGACTTGAATGATACTAATGGTGAATGGAATGACATGTGAATGGATCATCAGTACAATACATGACAAAATAGTGTTCATGAAAATAAGAGTGAACACTATACATAGTTGACATCCAACCTTATTTGGCAACTGGAAGAGGAGGGAGAATAGAGAGATAAGAAGAAAGAATTTTGTTGCTGCCAACGCTAAGATTGTGTTTTTTGTTGTCCATCCATAAGCACATCATTAGTCTTATTCTTTGCATAACTTCTTCAACACCAGTCCATTCCAAGTGTTTCCTCTAGATCCAATCCATTGTTGTATGACTGCCATTTGCACACACAACACAATCTGATATTAGCAAGGGTAAACGAATCACCATGCAATTAATACCTTACCTTGGTGTAAGGTCCATTAGCTGACTTGTAATATGGCTAATGTAGATCTAGAGATATAATACTAGTGGCTACTGAAAGTGTAGGGGTTAGGAGAAAAATCAAAAAAATTGGACCAGAACCCCCATGACTGAGAGAGAACCTCTGGTAGCAAGAGAATGGCAAAAAAGAAAAGGAAGAAGATAAAGGAAGAAAAAGAAACAACAGCAACACCAATAAAATTGATGTCAAAAATGGAGATGAAAAAAATAAAGATTGATTGCAAAAAATGTTTAAGGGAAAGAAATTAACGAATGCACCAAATAGGAATGCTAGTGGGGCCTCCCCAAAGTAGGCTCATGCCCTTAATGCCCTAACAATCTCACATTCAAAGAGTCCGTAGACTTTAGAAATGTCATTTGGAAGCAAGAGTTAAATTCTTAACCACAAGAGTTTACCAAAAAGAAAAAAATGCATCCACCAAAATATGGACTATTGATACAACCGACAATGAGGTGTATAATGGAGAAAGAAGGATGGAGAGAAGAGAATGCAATGGAGTCTCAAGAACAAGGTCCTATACAGCCCCTTGTGGATTAATGGTTAATGTGACTTAGTAAATCTCATTCCAAATCTAGCCTCAAAAAAACCACATCCAGTGACTTCGCATTAATACATTTGACCAATCCATCCACCTGAAGTAACATGAATGCCTTTGTCAAAAAGTTACCACCATTCCGATGAGACGAACAAGGAGAAAGTAGGAAGTGAAAAGGGTCTTAGTTAGAGGGAGCATGTTTATTTTAGTTCCATAACCAGTGCTTATAGCTCAGGTGATTATTCCATCTAAGGGATGTGCTTTGAATCCTCACTTTTTTTTCATGTTTTGCATGAGAACCACACCATGCAAATACTTATTATTTTTATTAGCTCAGCTTCCCAATAATGGAGCAATGTCGAAATGGTATGGGAGACTCAAGAAGAAAACATCCAAGCACCCAAGAGAATGGCCAACACAAATGCATCAAGTTTTCTTGAAGTCACACCCTTTCAATCCATGAATCCTTCCTTAGTTTGAGAAATTCCCAGTCACCGATTTGTTGATAGTTCTTATTAGTGAGAAAGGGACTGTACAGTTCTAAGCCAATAGAGACCATAGAAATTTATGGATGAAGTGGACTCATTACCTGTTATATCAAAAGAACCATACTTTAGTATCAACATCATAACTTTAAAGGTAAAAACCAAACATTAGCAATCAATGGAATATAGTTCATACCACCATCACGAGCACTTATTAGGTCCCGAATCAAACACACAAAGAAATGAAAGAGTATAAATGATGTTTTAAAACAAAAATGAGAAAATTTAAAGAAATTTGTAAAACAAAAATGTGTAAAACAAAAACTTAAAAAGAAACTGAGGGCCTTGAGTGATCAGCGTAGGTGGCCATCTCCCCCATAACTAAATTGGAAGAGAGAGATCTGAAATAATGAGTGCTTGTTTGAATTTTTTAGAAGTGTCAAACTTCTCCCAATTGATGTTTTCAGGTTAAGGGTTGGAAGTTGGAGACACTCTTGCTCCAATGTATCTATGCTTTTGATGTGGCCACAAATTGGTCCCCTAGTTAGTTCCATGCATATTGTGATTTTCTCTCTTGATTACCTATCAACCACTAGGTGTTTTCTTGTTGTGTGGTTGCTACATGCAAGAACCTTTGTATGTTAACTTCTAGTGCACATCGGTTGCATTCAGGCAATGTTGAACATTCATGTATGCCATCATCCTTTGTATCACTGTATGTGATGCATGGAACTTTCTTCTTCTTGATCTTCCCACAAGTGTTTTCCTTAGATATTTCCAAGGAAATATCATGGATTCCTTAGCATATATTCACGGTACTTAGCTATGCCCTTCCCATTATTATTGGGAAGTCCCCTTTGTCATTGTTGACTTGTATCACTAGGAAATCAGCTGGGTATGACCAACCATACATAATGGTAACGATGTCCTCCACCGGTCGCAAGGGAATAGTGATGGACTGGTTAGCCGGCTCTAAGAAAATATTTCTCTCCTTTAGTAGAGGTAGGTTCTAGGCTTTATACATTTATTGCAATATCAAGTTAACTCCAAAACCTGAGTTAAGAAGAGCTTTACGTGGTTCATTCCCAGTGACTTGGAGATAGATAAAAGGACTTTCGGGGCCAGAGAATTTCCTAGGAAGGTAGCCCTCCTTGATCTATTCAGTGATGGTATGTGTTAACATAATCGTATGCGTTGAGCTCTATTTTTGGTTTGAAGGGAGCTCTGAAGCCTTAATTGATGGAGGAACGTTTGGAGGCTCAACAACTTGTGGTTGTGATAGCTTGTTTGGATTGTTGGTTCTAAAGAAAGGTCTTCTCCTTATATGGTTGTCAGAACCAGTAGTGCATTGAAAGTTTATAGCTCTCATAGCATTGGATTGTTGTGGTTGAGTGAGGAGTTCCCCTTGCATCGCTAGAGCGGGTGGTAGTGAAGCTATCAGTGTAAGAGTGGTGGATGGGTTCAGAGGATGGTATGCATGTGGTGTGTCTTTCCTAGAAAAAGGATTCCTATAGTACTCTTGAGCTTGGTAGTGACGTTGTGGGGTCACGTGACCAAAAGATTCACTTAGAGAGATTGGCTGCTGCACGTAGTAGCCATATGGATCCGGTTGCCAATAAGGGTATTGTTGCCTTGGCAGTGACATCCCCCATGACTATGGGTATTTCCACTGCTAGTGTTTTTCAATAGGTTTTAGTGGAGTTCCACTTGGATAATACGTTAACAATTGGTGCAACTACCTCAAGTTACCTTGGGGATAAGGTAACCGATGGGGTGCTTGTCGTTTGTTAAGTCTTGGGTTGAGTACATACACCCCAGACTCTTGTAGATGTGAGATTATCATGCAACATCTCTTAGGATGGTCACATTGGAATATCTCACATCCACCATCATTGTCTATATCTAAATCCACAACCTCTTCAGTGATAACCATTTTACCCTTACCTTTGTTACGTGCATGGTCCAAATCCCTCTTCTTTTTGTTATCATGGTCACTACCTTGCTCCTTAAACTCCTCTACGATTTTTAAAACGGCTTCAAATCTACTATCTAAGGAGTCCCACATTTGATCTACCTTTGCTAACACTACTGTTGTTAATTTTTGAAGTGGAAAGGTTTTCCTATTCACCATCTCTTTGAGTGGTGACTCATCCTCCTCCTCATAGAATATCACTCCCCTTTTTCGGAGGGAAGGATCCCAGTTGTACTCTTCTGCACTTTCTCTCTTGCATAGCTCTCCTTCTTCCTTAACTAATTGATCCAATAATCTATGAACCTGATGGGACCTAAGTTTTGATAATCTCCCTTGGGCATATGTTCCA
The DNA here is from genome assembly GCA_015680685.1 of Gnetum montanum. Classification (NCBI taxonomy): domain Eukaryota; kingdom Viridiplantae; phylum Streptophyta; class Gnetopsida; order Gnetales; family Gnetaceae; genus Gnetum; species Gnetum montanum. Next base: position 144,109 of record MNCI01006984.1, on the reverse strand, counting down.
AGGGTTCTCCTGGTTTCGTGCCTAAGCCCATCTACAACATGGCGTAGTTGATCCTGTTGTGCGTAACCATGGCCCAGGAAACGATGTAGCAATGCATAGTATTGGCCCATGGCATCATCCAAGGGTTCATGAGTTCGTTGCTTCCAACCTTGGATATGTTTTTGCAAGTTGGATACCCAGGAGTACGTTTGATAGTTATCATTAAATAGTTCTAGAATTGTACTCCACTTTTGAATGGATTCAGGTTCTAAGGACTGGTACCAACTTTCTGCTTCTTTTATCAGTGTCCTTGGGAAAAAATTTAATTTTTTCCACTCATTCTCAATGTTCTGCAATGCACAAGCATCATGAAATTCCTATAAGTAGTTCTAAGGATTAGCTTTGTATCCCCCCTCAAATCGTGGGATATTATTCATGTCTAGTCTCTTGATCCTGCTATCTTTTTGGTGCCTTGTAGGTATTCTAACAGCCTTTGTAATGTCTAACATGCTTCTATTTGCAAGTAGGGGTTCTTCATGGTCACTTCTTTCATGGCGTTTGTGATGTCTACGCGGTTCCCTACTTTCCCTTCTTCCATGCCTTGATTCCCTAGAATGCCCCCATCCTCGCTTTCAACTCTCTTGTCAAGGTTTCTCATTTTTCTTACCATTATCCTCAAGATGAGGTTCCTTATGACTATGTCCTGATGTTGAAGAAGAGAGTGAATGTGATGATGAAGGTGAAGAAGAAGGAGAACCATCACCATGATGATGTTTCCTACCTTCTCTTTGATGATTTCGACCCCAATTGTGATGACAATCAGAATGCCTACCCTTATCTTGTGTTTCTGTTCCCTCATTGAACACTTGGTGTTCATGGGGATCAGAACTAGTGTTGTGTATTATGGAGTGTAGGTTTTGATACACCACCTCCTCACCATCGTTAGGAGGTGGAACATCATTTTGTGGAGAACCTATTGATATAAGTCCACCACCCTTAATTTCTCTTATGATGAGCGAAGCATCATGGGATCCTTTGCCCTTCAACAGTGTATAGTAACTCTCCTGTTAGAAGTCCCGTTGATGTTGCACTTCTGTGGGATGGTAGTCCCTTAAGTTGTAATCACATGCAACATACTCAGTGTATAATTGTGACATGCCAATTCGTGCAAGGGCATGAAGGAGCATGTTGGGGGTTGCTCTATTTGGAGAAAATACTATGTTACCCTCCAAGTCTCTCCAACGTAGTTGTTCATCGTGATGGAAGACAAAGGTAAAGTAGGGTATATATTCATCGTGATGAATATATACCACACTGAATTATTGAGGAACTGATGCTTCTTAGTTATGTGTGTTGTGTCGCCGACTGTCTCTTATGTTATCCCTAGGTAGTGAATTTCTTTTGTTCGAAGAAGGCATTTTAGTCCTATTCAGTGTGTTGTTTACTATTATGTTATTATTATCTTTTGTTTGATCAATCCTAAGGGTTCATTATAGCTTCCAACGATATGAATGGTTTCTTATGTTCTATGTAGCACACAAACAACTAAGTCCCTAGCAACGTTGCCAATGATGAGTGGTGAGGTACCCCTACACTCAACCATATGAATACGAGCGTCTCACATGTGATCCGGTCAAACTCCAAGGACAAAGTGCTTATGCACCCTAATGAAACATTTAAAATTAATTAATCGTTTTCTTCCCAGACTTACTTGTATTGTCATAGTTGTATGGTTAAGTAAGCCTGAGGTGTATGATTTTTATGTCTTTTGTCTTTTTAACGTCTTATGCTAAGAGGGAAGGGTGAAGAGACTAAATGACTAACTTTAATTAACTAAGTTCTAATTTCCCTAGCATCAGTACCCATTCCCACTTGTTGTACACACCCTGAACTAGTGTAACACTACTGGGATTACCAAACGCTACTCGTTACTAGGTTACCAAGCATTACACACGTGCTCGAAGTGGTCGTACTAAATGCACTTAACTAGGAGAGTTAAGGGTTGAGAGAGATTAATTATCTAAGAAAGAATTTTAGCATTTAACATTAATTAATTCCTATTTAGCTTAGTCCATGTACTGCAAGGTTTATCAAAAAGTTCATCTTTATTTTCGTACACAAATGTGTGCTCAAGTACAATTTGCTTGAAAAAAGATCCGTTCACTTTGAGACTCCTACTGCAGGAACATGGAAATTATTCTATCTCTAGAATGGTAAAACTACTAGAGTTTAGCTAAGGGTCTAGATCTAGATGGGAAAATAAGGGAAAGCTATCTCTTATTTATAGAACTAGCAACGAGCTACGATATTGCATACGCGATATCGCAGGGGCAGACGCAATATCGCGTACACGATATCGCGGCCCATGTGATATTGTGTCTCATCATTGAGGATGGTGTTAGTTATATAGATTAGTTATATTATACATGATCATTATAAAGGTATTAGCGATATATCTTTTCAAAAATATTAGCTCACACAAACCATAAACTAACAACGATGTCTCTCTCGCATGGAAGTGACAATGCACTATATAGAAAAAATGTTCATTTGAGAATTAATGAGATATATGATGAAGAATATTAGAGTGAACAACTTTATGTAGGGGTTTCTTATGTTCATGATCATCCTAATAACACTCAAAGATACATTCACCTAAGATAGCCAATCTTGAAGTAGATGATGTAGATCCTGAACTAGGGAAGGCCTCAAGGCCAAAGACCTCCTTGAAACTAAGGAATGATAAATCAAGGGACCCTAGGGAACACCATACAAGCCATGGAAATTCTTCAAGTTTCTCATCTTCCTCTTTCCTTTCAACATCTAGTTCTAACAAAGATGAACATAGGTATCGAGATAAGGCTCCATTAAAGGATTGAAATAAAAGTAAAAATCAAACCCACAAACATACTTAAGGTCATCAACATGAACAAAAGTCTAATTATCACCATCAACCAAATAGGAATTTTCATCACAACTTGTCTAATGACAATGAACCCTTGCTAGCCACTAAGAGCCTAATTCATATCATAGAGGCTATTAACATATCTCACAGGCATCACAAAGAGAGTTGCCTACTTAGGCTTGATATGAATAATATCCCTAAATTTGGAGGAGGCTATGATTCAGATCCACAACATCATTTACAAGCCTTCCATAATGCATGTGCCTTCTACAACATTAAAAGTGAGTGGAAAAAGCTTAAGCTCTTTCCTAGGACACTAATTGTTAAATTTGAAGTGTGGTATCAATTGTTGAGACTAAATTCAATTTGATGGTGGTCAACAATGTTGGAAATTTCAATGACAAATACGAAACCTATGCAATAGTGTTCAACATGAGGAGATAGATCCAAGAACAGAAGAAAGAACAACATGAACGCTTGGACATGGCCTTAGATAGATATTATGCCTTATTACATAAATTCCTACGCTATGGTTTTTTAAAGGAAAGGCAAATTTTCCACATCATAGATGGGATTCATAATGAAACAAGGGAAACCCTTAGAATGTATGCCCAGGGCAATTATACAAGCTCCAAGCCCATTAGATCTAAGAGCTAATCAAATGTGTGGTAAAAGAAGAAGGGGAGATATGAAAATGGGAGAATGTTGAGAAATATCAATGGGATCTAACTCTTTAAAATAAAGAGGTTTAGATCTATGGTAAGGAGAATGAAACCACTCTCAATAAGGTGATCCCACAACAAAGCTTGCCAATACAAAATTCTATTGATGAACTTGAAGAAAAGTTTAATAGGATGTCCAAATGGATATATGAAAATGTTATGACTCTCATTGAGATGGTCAAGGAGAGGATCATGAAAAATAAGCTAGGTGATCATAATAAACAAAGGATACAAAACCAAGAAATAGCTAGGAACACTTTTTAGCGAATAGAAAAAATGGCTAAAGAAAGTGAGGTTATAAACTCAACCACAAATGAAGATAATGGATGTGACATTTGCATATATGACCATCTGAAGGACCATTGCCCAGTCTTGTTGCATTTATAGAATTATTGGACAAGTGCCTTAAATTTGAAGTTTGTGCAAAAGCACATGCTTGAGAGATTTCCTCTCCCAGAAGGTAATTATAGATAGTCCCACAACAAATCATACCATCCTAGGGGGACTTATTACCAGCCTCAACATAATCATCAACTGTAGTGGAAACAACCAAAGTCATGGGGGAGGCCACCATCAAATTATCCCTATTCTTCCTACCAGCTAAAACTACATGGATATTATGTTTGACATCCTATTTCTCCAACTAGTTCTACATCCTCTACTTCAAATTGCCAATACCACTCTCCTGAGTACTAGCAACCCATGACATCCCTAGAGGGATCACCACCTTGTGACTCTTACCATTCAACCTCCCCTCAGTATTCTTATACTCTAGCTTATTATATGCCACCACTAAAGACATAGGAAGCTTTCACACCACAATATCAACAAACAAATGCTACTTATGCTGTGAATGTGCATATACATGCTAACACTAGTGTGTTTTTTCATGGTGTGGTTTCCATTCCAAAAAAGAATAAGAAGAAGAAGATGATGATGAGAATTCAAAGCATACACATTAGACAAAATAAATGGGTTACAAGCATTACCTATGGGACTAGAAAGACATTTTATCCATGCTTGAAGGTGCCCTCTAACTAAGGCCCTTCCTCACTTCCTACTTCTCTTTTATTCTTTAATAAGGAATGGTGGTTGTTTTGTGGGAGCACTCATGTCCCAGGGGGATGGACTGGTCTTAGAATGACAATGCGAAGTCACTGTATGTGGTTGGTTTTGGTCTAGAATAATGATGGATACTATCAAGTAATTTAACAATAAAATTAAAAAGGGACTTCATGTGGCCTTAATCAAGAACTCCATTCCACTCTTTCTTGTCCATCTATGCTTTCCATGTCTCACCTCACTACCATTTTCATGTTCTTGTTTGATGTCTTGGTTTGATGTGTCAAAACTCTCAGGTAGTTTCTTTTGGATTTTTGTATTTAACCTTCCGTAACCATTAATCATCTACGAAGCCCATGGACTCTTTGGTTTGAAGTTATGCAAGGGCATAAAAGGCCTATGTCTACTTTGGCAAGGACCCACTTGCATATCTTTTGGTTGGCTTAGTTAATCAAATCCTTTTGCTTACCTCATTAATAACATCCAGTTGTGCACATCTTCACAACAATTATGGGTGAACCTTCCTTTTTATTATTGTGAATTCTTACACCCTCTTAAAATATTTCCTTGTATTAAACTTTTTCAAATTTAATAGACCACTTATCTATTTTACTCTATTTGTCAGCCTTCCCACCAACACCACTAAAGGAATTAATCTACCACAATCACAACCTAGCTGAGTGTAACCATCGATGAGACAATGTATTTTAATAACTATGTGTTACACATTACATATTAATTCATGATTTTGTTGTGATTGAAGTGGGAAGCATGGACTAGAAGTAGGACTATCTTCATCAAGGATGATGCAACAGTACCACATGATGAGGACTATTCATGATCATGGGATCCATTTGCGAAGAGGCATTGAATGTCAGTTTTATCTAGGGTGTTCACTTCTTTTATCATGAACACCCAATTTTGTAAAGATTGTAACTCTGTACACTTGGGCACTTAAATTTTGTTTGTTCCATCTAAGTCAGTTTGTATGTTAATCAATAATCCCATACCTTCCCAATATTTTGTAAGGAACTTGTTTCCTCTCTTCTTCACTTGAGGAAAAGTTTTCACTCATTCATGGGGTACGAGGAATCAAATTTTTCATCTACTCCAACATCAGATATATGATGTCAGAGTTAAGATGTGAGGTCAAATATTTGATGTTGCAGGGTATATGCCAACCTATAAATATAGCTCTTGAGCTTATGATTTTCATATCATTTTTTGTCATAGTTAGTAAATCTCTTGAAATTTTTTTCCTCTAGAGTTAGAATATTTTCTAAGTGCCCATAGTAGGAGTTTGAATGTGTACAAATCTTTGTTCAAACACTGATGTACCTAAGTGTAGTAGTGTGACAAGAATAAAAATGAACTCTTTTGATAATCTTTGCAGCACTGAGAATAGATTAATATTTTCTTTAATGCACTTTACTTTCATGCATTTTATTTTAATGCATTTAAATTAAGAAATTAATTTTCAATTATTAATGAACACTAGTATGACTACTTTGATCATACATATAGTTCTTGGTAACCTAGAAACACTTAATGTTTAGTAGCCTAGCAATGCTATATTTATTCAGGAAAGTGGGACTAGTACTTGTGTTAGGCTAGCTAGGCTAGTTTAGATCTTATTTTCCACTATTCATTAGCTTAGTTAATTTATCTCTTTATCATCATTAAGAGCAAAATAAAATTAGACAACATCATATGCTTCACTTTGGACTAAACCATACACGATAAAGCTACCACTAGTCCAAGTGGGAAGACAACAAACTGTGATCAAAGCCTAATAGTCTAGATACTAGAACTAGTTCCATCCATGAAATTTGATTGGATCATGCATGAATGATTGTGATTCATATTGTTGGATGTAGGGGTACCTCATTGCTCATCATATGAAAAAGATCCACTTATGAGTTCTTGGTGGTGTAGCATTCTGAGTGAGTGATGTCAAGCTTAACTTCCAAGATGATGATGGTTACATGGCATAAGGAATTTGATTATTCTTTCACATGTGGTTTTGTCACTCAATGGGTCTAATGATTTGTCAAGGACTATTTTCTTCCACTTTTATTTTTTATATGTGTTTTATTATCTTAATTTTCTTTGGTATTAGTGTCACAATTTTTTAGACCCTTTTTAGTTTGGTATTTTCCATGTTTACATCTATAATTATTGTGTCAATGTTTTCTAGTGCATGCCATTAGTTAATGTTATCCAAGGTTGGTGTCTTATAACTCAATCATTTGGGGGGGTGGGGAAGGGAAGGGGAAAAATAATGTGTAAATTTTTATATTTTATCTTGTTGCTCATTATTGTGTACATGTTTGGACTATAAGTTTGTTCTTCATGTTTTCTTTAGGAATTACACTTATTATTGTTTTATCCAAAATTTCTTCAATGATGGTTTAATGCTTAAGGATCTTACTTGACTTTTAGCAATGTTTCATTCCATCATGCTCTAGTAGGTGCACTTTTTAGCCTATGGGAATAATATCATTCATTTCCACTTAGAGAACACTTGCTGGATCCATAATCTAGCAGCCTCCCTTAAAAGAAAGATTAAGAGGTGGATGGATTACTTCCCAAAATTGTAAGCACAAGACATGTACAAAAAGTAGTTGTTTAATACAAACCAAAGGATTTACCAAATATCATTCATCATACCTAAGACATTTTTCGTTTTGTAGGTGTGCTAGGGACTCTTCTTACTAGTCATCATTTCCTAGTCTCTCTCTTTTCATTGTGGTAATTTTGTAATGTGTTCTATGTTAGAGTATTTTTAGAATTGTATTTCTCCACATTGATCTTATCTTGTGTCTAATCCTAGTCATTGTGTCTTGAATGTGAAAGGTATGTGACTAGCTTTATCTAGTCATGGGGGAATTATGAGATATCCAATGGCAATTTATATGTTAATTGTAAGTTCCATATTTAGGTAAGTGTTTTCTACATCTTGTGTTTATAGTCTAGCATGTTGGTTAAGATTATTGGTTCTTATGATGCACACTTGCCTCATGTGTCATACTCTAAGGTATAATTCCTAATTCCAAACTTTCTTCAATGATTCTAACATCATTTAGATGTCATAGGGCCATTCCAACATATGCCTTTGAGTTTTGGCTTATCCTAGATGTAAAGTGATGGATTGTGATTATAGGGGAGGTGCATTGACTACCTTGCATTAGTGTAGGGGAATTGACACACATATTTCCTAGATTCTATTGGCCATATTTGCTAGTAGGTTTCTTGGGTTGGCTTGCATGGCATCAATGATCCTCCATTGATGCCCAAGTACTAATGAACACTTTTTGTCCCCATGCAAAAACTATAAATACCCAAGGTTAAGTACTTTTATATAGTAATTTAGTACTTAGTAATTTCTTGAAGCTTGTGTCATTTGGTTATGTGAAGAGCTCTTCCTCCATTAGGTAAGTTAATTTCCTTCCCTATTTGTATGTGTTTTGGATCATCACTTTTACAAGTGTAGCTAAACTTTATCAAAGGACTATCATACTTACATAGCCCAAAACCATTTGGTTGATGTGGAGTTTAGTTTTTACATGGTGAACAAATCTTATGATATTTTCTCATTATACCATTGGTGCCTTAAACATTAAAATACCAAAAACATCATAAAACATTAAAATCCTAAAAATATTTATTTAATTCTCATTTTCATAAGCTAGGAAAATTGGACTTTATCCTAGGAGGTGNAAAATAAATAAAAATCATAAAATATAAAATTATAAATATTCTCTTATCTTTCTCATCATAGTAACATGGTTTTGAATTATACTATGTGTATTATAGTATCTTTTGTCTTTTTTGAATGCAACAACATTCATGAGTGTTCTTGACAATCTCTTCAACATTGTCTTCAAAGCTTATGATTGGATTGACTATGGTTTGAATGATATATCCCTTGGTCCAAAACAAGCAAGATCCTTATCATATAGGTATGGAAATAAGTCATGCCTTAGACATGTTTGGGTCACTACATAAGGCAAGGATATTTTTATGCAAGTTTCATGTTTTGTGAAATTGTGGTAGGGTTATGGTATTGTTGATGTAAATTCAAGTTGTAGATTATGCATAACAAGATTGTACTAATTTTTAGATTTAATTATAGTGTTAATTATGTATTTTTCTCAATCATGGACCTAAGAAAAATAATTTTTGGTTATATTTTTGTATCACATATGAGGCCAATATGAGGTGTAGTGAGGTCATGGTCCTTGGAAAGTAAAAAGTACAAGTGAGGCATGAGCCATGCTTGGGTCATGATAGGACCTTGAAGAGAGAGTTAGGCTTCATTTCATGTGTTTTTATCATTTATGATGTTGTAATGTCTATAAATATTAAATCTTGCATGATGATTATGTTTATTTGTGTGGTTACGTGCACGTGTTCCTTACTTATTAAGCTTCCTATGCGATTGCATTTGAATACCTATGCATTTTTTAGCAACACTGTGTTGTGCATATTATGCCCATGATGTTTGGGATACAAGATGATACATGTATTACTAACTAATTATAGTCATTAATCAATTATGATATGTTATGCTTATAATATTGATGTTGTATATGGATGTATGATAGTGGAGCCAACATGATGGTGTGAACTAATTAGTGAAGAGCAACCTTAGAGTAGTTGAGAGGATGCCCAGTATGATGCATTAGTGAGGCTTCTATTTTGAACCTCATACTAAGATTGGAATNCATTAGTGAGGCTTCTATTTTGAACCTCATACTAAGATTGGAAGACTATAGATAGGGCCTATGATCAGTACAAGATCTTTGGGTATATGTACATGCATGGATCTACTCTTTAGAACTTTAGTGACATGGAGCTATAGATGAGACAATAGGCAGCAGCATTATAGTGGATTAAGTTATGTGAAAAATAATAAAAGAAATGCAATAACTATTAGTAATATGAGTTCTCAAGATAATGATATCATGATTATAATGAGTGTGGATATGTTGTCTACTGTAAGGGCTCTATGTTGGTGATCATGATTTCTAGAACAATGATCCCTTGGAGCATTGGTTGCCCATGTTATGTGTATATGTGTGCCTTTTTATGCTTGTTGTTCATAATTCCTAATTACACTAGCACTTGTAATGACCAAAAATGTCAATGACTAGAACACCAAGGCATTTGCGAGCACATGCCCTAACCCCACCTCCATGCGAGGGCCTTGCTAGAAATTGGAGTTGAAGTGCCTTGGATGGTTTTGTTGATCAAATAGAAACTTTTCCAATTACAACCAGGGTATTGAATGCAACTAAGGATGATGTGTCTAGCTAGAATGCAAATGTAAACAACAAGAAATGGTGCTAAGTGTCAAAGAAGTGTTTTGCAGTGCTAAGTGTAGAGCGTAGCCATGGAATGGGGGCAAGTGTAGCTAAGGGTTTCGACTGAAACAAGGGTGTCAACCCATCAAGACTACCGCCTAAGTGTAGTATAGTGTGACAACATGTAAAAAAATGTGAAAAGACACAAGAAAAATGAAAAAAATGCTAAAAATAGGAGAGAAATGGGACAGTTCCCCAAATGGGAGCATAGTTAACTTCAAAAGGATCTCAAAAGGTACATAGTGCACAACAGGCACAATGGGGGCATAGTCATAATCTCAATGGTATCAAGTTGTGAAGTTTGGCACTCACCGTGATGAACCATGCCTGTTGGGTTGGCTTCTACAGTGTACCTTGCAATGTTCTAAAAAATTACAACGGGGCTATGATGTACCATGCAATGTAAGGCTACAATGGGGCTATGGTGTACTATGTAGTGCAAGGTTGCAATGAGGTCACAATGTTCATTGTAGTGCAAGGCTGTAATAGGACTATGGTGTATTGTGCAGGGTAAGGATGAAATAGGATTGCAATGTACCATGAGGTGTAGGGATGTCTCTTTGCTGGTGTTGTGTGCTCTAGGTCTCATTTTCCCATAGAGCTAAGCACCAAGACACCAAAATGCCAAATTCCAAATGAAAGTGCCAACAACCAACCCATCAAATGTTGGGGCGTAGGCGTATTTATAGTGCTAGGGTTAGCAAAAAATGTAGATTGGGTGCCACATGGTAGTGCAGTAGGTCAAACTACAAGAAAAATTTAGAAAAATTTTCTAAAGTCCAGAGGTGACCAAAAAAAGTTCAAAATTTTTTCTAACTCTGGTTGCTATGCTCACTACACTCACCCCTTGCTACACTCGCTATGCTCTAGAGCATAGGTACAATTTGGAACAAATAGAAAGTGCAAAAAAATGCAGGTTGCTAAAAATGGCTAACTCTAATGCTACACTCACTATGCTGGAGTCAACTAGACTCTCTACGCTGAGAGCCAGCTATGCTCTCTTGAGCACCTAGTATTTTGCTTAAGTGCCAAAGATACACTTTGGCTTTTATCTACCAAGGTTCTAGGGAAATTGACAATGGAGTCTAATCTACACCAACTAATGGTGGAGAGAGCATGTAGGACAACTATCAAAAAATGTATAAGGAAATGGCAAGGCCCTCCTTCTAGTGCCAAAAATTGTAATGACTTAAAATGTTGACAGCTAAAACACCAAGGGGTTCGTAGGTGCATAGCCTAACCCTACCTCCACATGAGGACCTTGATAGAAAATGGAGTGGAAGTTCCCTAGACAATCTTGTTGATGGAACAAGGACTTTTCCAAATAAAACTAGGGTATTGGATGCAACTAGGGGTGGTGTGGTTGGCCGGAATGCAAATGCAAACCATGAGAAATTGTGCTAAGTGTCAAAGAAATGTTCTATAGTGCTAAGTGTAGAGCATAGCCATAGAATGGGGGTGAGCGTAGCCAAGGGTTTTGACCAAAATGAAGATGTCAACCTACAAAGACTACTACTTGAGCATAGTATAGCATGATGATGCATAAAAAATGTGAAAAGATGCAGGAAAAATACTAGAAATGGGAGACAGAAATGGAATACCATCCCAAATGGGAGTGTAGTTAACTATAAAAGGGTCTCAAAAGGTACACAGTGTACAATAGGCACAATGGGAGTGTTTTCACAATCTTGGTGGTGTTAGGTTGTGAAGTGTGGTGCTCATTGTAATAAACTATGCCTACTAGGTTGGCCACTATGATGTACCTTATGGTGTTCTGTAGGGTTGTAATAGGGTTGTGGTGTACCATGTATTGTAGGGCTACAATGGAATCATGGTGTACTATTCAATGCAAAGCTACAATGGGGCCATGATGTACTATGTGGTGCAAGGCTACAACAAGACGACGGTGTACTATATGGTGGAAGGTTGCAATGGGACCATAATGTACCATGCAGTGTAGGGATGCTTCTCTACTGGTGTCATGTGCTCTGGGTCTCGTTTGCCCATGGAGCTAAGTGCCAACACACAAAAATGCCAAATGCCAAATGAAAGTGCTAGTTTCCAACCCTTAAAATTTTGGGGCCCAAGCATATTTATAGGGCTAGGGTTACCCCAAACTGTGGATCGGATGCCATGGAATCCAACCTAACAGGAATAGTTCATCATGGTAAGCACTAGACTTCATAGCTTGATACCATCAAGACTATGGCTACGCTCCAACTATGCTTGTTATACATTGTGTACCTTTTGATACAATTTTGGAGTTAATTACACTCCCATTTAGGATGATGTTTCATTTCTATCTCCTGATTCTAGCATTTTCTTGCATTTTTCTTAAGTCTTTTTGCACCTTTTCATGCATTATCATGTTGTAATATGCTCAAGTGATAGTCTTCATGGGTTAACACCCTCTCTTTATTTAGAACCTTTAGCTACACTTGCCCCATTCAATGGCTATGCTCTACACTTAGCACTATGAAGCATCACTTTGACACTTAGTACCATTTTAGGGCACTTGCATTTGCATTTTGACTAAC